>JAVKPL010012375.1:0-61311 GCA_032173675.1 Gastrolobium villosum | reverse complement strand
AAAACACCGTTCATTAATTCACCTAAAATTACATAAACACCCTTCATTAATCAAAACGACGTAGTTTTGGGCTAGCTGGAGATAAACTTATCTCAAGCCACTTGAGAAATATTTTTCCCATATATATATATATATATATATAATGACTGGATATTGTGACAATCAAGTAAAGTTACAACCAATGTTACTACCAATCAATCTCACCGTTAGATTGGTAGTAGCGATCCAACGGTCCTCATTAGTATCTTTTTTTTTTTTTGGTACAGAAAAGGGGCAAAGCCCCAACAAAAAGCAAAAAGAAACAGAACCAAAAAAGAACAAAACAAAAAGCAGAAAAGAAAAACATAAAGAAGCAACACAAAGGTCTTAGTCAGGATTCCACACAGATGGTTGGCCAGCAGGGGTCTGGACATCTTTCTCCAACAGATTTTGCAGCTCAGACGGTTGATTCAAAAGAAGGTAGACACCAAGGTGCTTGGAAAGAGCATCCTTTGCTAGCCAATCAGCACAGCTATTAGCTTCTCTGTTTGTGAAAGAAAGAGCAGTCATCCAATTTCTTTCCATAAAAGCTCGAACCCTAACTACCAGGGGCAGTTGTCGAGCATCTTTCCCATTAGAGGAAAGCAAGTTGATTGCTTGAGAGGAGTCACTCTCAACAATCACTTTAGGAGTACCTAGCTGCCAAGCTAGATCGAGACCATGGAGAATAGCCCACAGCTCAGCATGAAGAGGAGAGCAAGAACCAAGGAAAGATTGAAAGCCACTAACCCAAACACCATCCTTGTTTCTCAAGAGACCTCCACAAGCTGCTCTCTTAGAAGAAACGGCTCCATCAACATTTAATTTAAGCCAATTCACCTCTGGCCGAATCCAATGAGTGGGAGTCCTGATGCTAAAGGATCTGGAGGTTGGGCTGAGCACCTGTTTAGCATTAGACAAAACCACCCAATTTCTTTGAATCTCACCAGTCACGTTATCAGGCATCTTGAAATCTTGTTCATGGCAATCTTTATTTCTCCACAGCCAAATATACCAACAAGATATAAAGAAATAATCTCTCCAATTAGGCTGTCTCACATCAGAAAATAATAAGCAATTATCAAGCCAGATGTGCAAAGTCTGTTCAGTAAAGAACAAAGGAGGCTGAGTAGTGAACAAAGAGCAATTCCAGAGTTTAGAGGCACGAGGGCAATCTCTAAAGACATGGAGAATGGTTTCTACCTTATCAGGGCAGAGTTTGCACCTGTCAGAAGTATTTCCCCACTTGGAAACTAATTGGTTGGTCAGAATCCTTCCATGAGCAAGCTTCCAGATCAGAAATTTGTATTTTTCAGGGCCTTTCCATTTCCAAATAATCTCCCAGTGAAAGTTTGGAGATAAAGCATCAAATTTCATCAGGCTTGTATAAGCCTTTTTAACCAAAGAGATCGATGGGTTCAGATCCTTCCAAGCAAGCACATCACACCCAGCTGAAGTAGTGGGAGGGGGAATGGCTGCTATCAAATTAACCACATGTTGTTCAAAGAACTGATGAAGAAAGGTGAAGTTCCAATTGTTGGAGTTTTTGTCAATACAGTCAGCCACAGTATCAGCAATGAGCAGAGGATGGGGTTCCATGACTGCAACATTTAGCAGCTTAGGAATATCTCCAAGCCAATCATCTAGCCAAAAATTGGTGTTTTTACCATCACCAATGTTCCACTTCAAGTTGTCCAGAAGTACAGGCCAGATTTTAGAGAGATTCTTCCAAAGTCTTGAATCATAAGCCTTACTAATGCAATTACCATGCAATTCCACCTTCCTCCCATATTTAGCAAGGAGAACTCGAGACCAGAGCTGGTGAGGATCATGAATAATAGACCAAGCCATTTTCATTAAGAAAGCTTCATTCTGCTTCCTTAAATTAATGATACCAAGGCCCCCCAAGCACTTAGGCTTGCACAATTTCTCCCAAGAAACCAGATGGGCTGACCTTTTTTCTTTAGTACCACCCCAAATGAATCGTCTTTGGATTTTTTCAATTTCATCACAGATCCCCAGAGGAATGATGTTATTTTGCATGTGGAACATAGGGATAGAGGAAATGACTGATTTGGCTAGGACAACTCTACCAGCCATAGAGAGATTCTGCTTAGACCACCCATTCAGCCTTTTATGAATTCTGTCCAGGACTTCACTATAAAGGCTCTTGCTAGCTCTGTCATGCTTCATCATCGAACCCAGGTACCTCCCAAGGTTTTTTGTAGGAGCAAAGCCACAGATGCTTGTTATTTTCCTGGATAGACCCTCATCAATATTCCTTGAAAAGAAAATACTGGTCTTATCTTTGTTTACTTTTTGTCCAGAAACATCACCAAACAAATTCAGGATCTCCATGATTTTGGTAATTTGGGTTTATGAAGCTTCCGCAAACAACATTAAATCATCTGCAAAAAGCAAGTGAGAAATCCTTGGTCCACCCTTTCCAGCTTTCAAGGGTATCCAACTTTTCTTTTCTACTGCATCAGCAATAAGGTGGGAGAGTTTCTCCATACATAAAACAAAGATATAAGGTGAAATGGGGTCACCTTGTCTTAGACCTCTAGTAGGAAGAATGGCTCCAGCTTTAGCCCCATTCCAGAGAAGCTCAAATTCAGAGGAAGTAATGCAGGCCATGATTAAGGAGATCAACTTAGAAGGAATACCGATTTCCTCAAGAACTCTTTGAATGAAATCCCAAGAAATACGGTCATAAGCTTTTTCTAAGTCAATTTTCACAGTCATAAAACTTCTTTTCCCTCTCATCCTGTTCATGGTATGAATCATCTCCTGAACAATGATGATATTATCTTGAATATTACGGTTAGGCACAAAGCTGACTTGGTGGGGAGATACCAACTTCTTAAGGAATGGCTTCAGCCTGTTCACAATGATCTTGCTAATCCCTTTATATAACACAGAACATAGAGCAATCGGTCTAAACTGGGCAACCCTTTCAGGATTTTGAACTTTAGGAATCAGGACTAAAAGGGTTTTGTTAATGTCTTTGATATTCCCAGGATTAAGCCAAAGATGGATAACAGAAGCCACAGTTTGCTTACCAATGACATCCCAATTTTTCTGGAAGAATAATGCTGGATAACCATCCGGCCCAGGAGCCTTCAAAGGACCCATTTTAAAGAAAGCTTGATGTATTTCTTGGGGGTTAATAGGAGCTTCCAACATGCGCATTTCTTGTTGAGAGAGATTAGGCCATTTAGTTATAGTATTATGCCAAGGTCTAGCTATGTGATCTTCAGTGAAAAGACCCGTATAAAACGCAAGAAATAGCCTTATTATGCTCTCTTCCTCTTTTATCCAGTGACCAGCTTCATTCTTTATGACAAGAATCTTGTTCCTAGCTCTCTTGATCATAGTAGTGATATGGTAAAATCTTGTGTTTTTGTCCCCATCCTCAATCCATTTGGTTCTAGATTTTTGGAACCAGAGACTTTCCTCTGCCTCCAGCACAGCAGTGATGTCTTGTTGTAAATTAAGCTCTAGAGGGGAGAGGGAATCATCATTAGTAGAATGAATTCTAGCTTGCAACTCTTGGAGACTCAATAACAGCCTCTCCTTCTTAGTTAAGATATCCCCAAACACCTGCTTATTCCACACCTTCAACGGATTGACCAAGCGAGATAAGGAGGAAGAAACATCAAAATTGGGATTCCAATGCTCTTTGAGGAAGGAAGGGAAGGAACCATGATCTTGCCAAGCAGCCACAAACCGGAAAGGTCTCTCTCTCCAATTAGAAACCTGGGGACTAAGAGAGAGCAGCAAGGGGTTGTGATCTGAGTTGAGCCTAGGCAAAGCTTTGACAGTAGCTTCAGGGAAGGCAGTTCTCCATAAGGCATTAGCACAAATCCTATCTAGTCTCTTGAAAACTCTGTCCAGGTGTAACCATTTAGATCCTCTCCAAGTGAATTTAGCACCATGACAGCCAAGGTCCATGATGTTGCAGTCATCAAGGACTTCCATAAACTTTGAACATTTGGATAGGTTGGCAGGTACACCCCCTTTTTTCTCATTAGCACTCAAAATCTCATTGAAATCCCCCATAAGAGCCCAAGGGGTAGAGATAGTTTCACTGATTCTTCTAAGGGCCGACCAGAGAACTTTTCTATCTTCCTCTCTAGGGCTGCCATAAACAACAGTCAGGAGGAAGTTGGCTCCAATGCTACAAGTACAGAGGACATGAATGAACTGATTACTTTTTTCAATGAGAGAAAGGTTAAAGGAATCATCATTCCAACAGATCCAAATACCACCCCTGAATCCCACAGCATCTTCCATCAAGTAGTTTTTGAATCCCAGTTGTTTTATCTTCCTAGCAGCCGAGATACCACTAATTCTGGGCTCTAAAATTGCTGCCAAACCAACCTTGTACTTCTTAGTGAAATTACGCAGGGTCATTTTAAAAGACTTCTTAGCTGCACCCCTGCAATTCCAGACAAGGCAATTCATTGGATAATCATCTCAGAGTCAGGATTAATGAGTCCCTGAACACTCTCAATCAATTGGTCTGAAGCCATAACACAAACATTTTTTTCAACAACCAAACCTTTCAGATTTTCCTTGTCAGGGGGTTTAGCCCCATTCATTTGTTCTTCGCTATTTCCCTTGCTAATATCCATTTTAGAATGCTCTCCCTCCATAGCATTTAAGACACTCTGAGGAAGTAATAGAATTACCATTAATTCTGGTAATGGGGATCTCGTTTCTGGGCCCATTAATCAGGACATCTTGATTAATGGGCTCCTGAGATTTAGAGATCTGGTTGTTCAGATAATTGGATGAAGGGAGCTCTACTGGGCTAGAGCTATTGCCTGCTGGATTGGCCTTCGAAGTAAACACAAAGGAACTCCCCTTGTTCTGAATCTTAGGTTTATAACTTCCTTTGGGATGAGACTTCTTGTAGCCCGATCCATTTATTTTAGGTACTGCCCTAGGAGGAGGCTGATAGGGGTTAGCAATTTTATTCTCTTTTTGATCCTCTGGTCCCTGACTTGCGATAGTATTAGAAGGCTGCAAATTCAGGGAAGAAGACCCCAATACTATCACAGGGGATTTGTTTCTGTGGCTAATTGTCTTTTTGTTGGAGATGTCCTCACCAAAAGTTCTACCTTCTTGTCCATCGCTCTAAGCATTTGGTTGCTGTTTAAAAAACTTTTTTTCTGGACCACCATCCAGGGGCCCACTCCTTGATTACAAGCAGGTTTAGTTGCTTCGTGCACGGGCTCCTGCTTGTCATTACTCTCCATCGGCTTCTTGAGCTCAGAGCATTTGTCTATATTGTGACCGTATTTACCACAATTAAGGCAAATTAAATATAGTCCTTCATACTCAACCTTAAATACTTCCCCTTCTAGGATATATTCACCCCTCAACTGTTTAGATAAGTCTAAATCAACACAGATTCTAGCAAATTTGCCCCTATCACCCAAAGAGGTAGTTTTGTCGACTTTTAAAACTTTTCCTATGGAGCTTCCTATCATTTTCAACACAGATTGAACACAGTATTCTAAAGGGATACCTGGAAGACGAATCCATGCAGCAACTCTATGAATATTTGCTTTTTGGGGGTTGAAGAACGGCTCCCAGCGGCGGATGGCAAGATAGTGCCCCATTAAAACCCATGGGCCTCCTGTGAGAGCCGGATTTAGATCCTCCACGCTTGAAAACTTGACTGAAAAGAAGTCATTACCCAAATCTGCTACAACAATAGATCTCATTCTCGACCACAAGCTCTCGAGCTTGTTCTTCATATACGCGACCCCCACCTTCTTCCCCAAGAGTTTGACAATGATAGCATTCTTCCAAGGACTCCTTAGCCTTAGCTTGGCCTCCTTCGAACCCTTGAAGCTGACAGAGCCATCTTCTCCATAACTGACTTGGAACCCTAGCTCGTTGATTTCACCTAGCGCAGGATCAAGTGGTTCACAATGTTCCTCCATGTGGTCTTCTTGCCAGAGATCTTCTTCCTCCATCGAAATTCCATCAGATCTGAGAGCATCTGCAAATGATTTGCTCTTCCCAGATGGTATACGCTCCTGTATATTCCCGAAGCTGGCACCTCTATTAGTCGATTCAGGGGAGAATTCCTCCCCATTTTTGGATCTTTTGATACTTCTTCTCATGATTTCCTGATTTTCCTTCGCGATGCTTGATGATGCAGCTGAGATTTCCTTCGTAGAACCCCTTTCCTTCTTAGAACCCATAACTTTGCCCTAGCAGAGAGAAATAAGACGCGCGCGTGTAACCCACGCCTAACCCATTCTGATATAAAAGAGATTTTTTTTTTCGTCCTCATTAGTATCTTAAATAGCCCCTCTCTATTTGCTTCTCTCTCCCCCTTCTTTCTCTTCCCTTCTCTCTCTCAGTATACACTTATACACTCTGTCGCCGCTGTCACTGCCCGCTGCCTCTGTCCAGACGACACTCTGTCGGTGTAAGTTATACTCCTAATCTTGTCAGTTGATCCCACTTATATCTAATGGCTCAAATTTTTTAGTAATTTAAGCCATTGAATACAAGTGGATCAATGATCAAGATTGAATGTAATACTTCTAACTCTTACACCGGTGTAAGAATATCCTGCCCCATATATATATATATATATGAAAAAAATCTGTTTACAATATATATATATATATATATATATATATGAGATAGGATCAACTTACACCGGTGTAAGAATAATATATTTTACACCAAATCTTAACCGTTGATTTCTGTGCATCCAACGATTGAGATTTATTGGGAATTAAAAATTAATTAATGAATAAGAGCTACTAAATTTGGTTAAGATTTGGTGTAAGACTTATTTATCTTACACCGGCGTAAGATGGTCCTGCCCCTATATATATATATGGCAAAAGTATTTCTACAGCAACTTTAGATAAGCTTATCTATAGCTGCCATTTTTAACTATGTTCTCCCAGTGGAATATAGTTATAACGTTAAAGTTGCTCTCTTTTTTCTCTCCTCAGTTACTTTTCTGAACTTTTTTGCTGACGTGGAGAGAGAGAAAAGAGCAACTTTAACGTTATAACTTTCTCCCGGGAGAACACAGTTAAAAATGACATCTGTAGATAAGTTTATCTAAAGTTGGTGTAGAAATACTTTTGTCATATATATATATATATATATATATATATATGAGTTTATCATCAATCATTTAACATGACCACAAAAAATTTCCTACACACACAACATTTTGTGGGGCCCGCAGCAAAAATAAATAAATTCCGGCACGAAAAACGAATCTCTATAACATAACACAATCACTTTTCCTACAACATAACTCTCATAAAACCCTATATATATATATAAGGAAGGATATTCTTACTACCAAAATTTTCTACTATTAACTTACTACCTATTTAATCACCATTGAATCAAAGAAAGAGAATGCTAAAAAGTTTTTGAAAAAAGAGAAAATTTTGATCCAATGGTGATTAGATAGGTAGTGAGTTGGTAGTAGAAGATTTTTAGTAATAAGAATATCTCTCCTATATATATATATATATATATTTATATTTATATATATAGAAAGTTTCGTTTACAAATTTTTGTAAATTAGATTATATAAATATCCTTCCTCATATATTTATGGGTTTTATAATTCTCATGTTAAAGGAGAATTCAAATCTCATGTTGCGCAGATAAAAAACATGTGGGACCCGTGTGTTAGAAAAAATTGTATGTAGGACCCATGTCAGCACGGAAATCAAAGAGTATGTAGGAAAATTGTAATTTTTATGTTGAATGAGAATTATAAAACCCTATATTTATATAGGGTTTTATAAGAGTTATGTTGTAGGAAAAATGATTGTGTTATGTTATAGAGATTCATTTTGCGTGCCGGAGTTATTTTATTTTATTTTTGTTGCGGGCCCCGCAAGATATTATGTGTGTAGGAAAATTTTTATAGTCATGTTAAATGATAGATGATAAACTCATATATATATATATATATATATATATATATATATATTGCCCTAAAACAAGGATCTTTAATCATTTATTTACTGCAAACACCACTACTTAAAGTCTTAAACACAATGCATATGTACATGCCACCATCTTTTCTTCGTCGCCATACACCACATCGAGAGAATTCATTATGGTTCGGGATCACCATTTTTTAGGTGGTCCCTTAGTATAAATTAGATAGTAAAATTGGAAAAGAAGAAAAATGACAGGGGTAAAAAGAGAAAGAAAAATTAATGTTGTGAAAGGGAACACCGAATCATTAAGTGGTCCTGGAGCATAAAAAATATTTCCCACCACATCTTATCTTTGACGCCCCATTTTATACAGTTACCCATTGATCCCCAACCTTGGGCGGGCTGAAGATCTATCAACAACTAGAATTAATCGGAGCTAGAGACTAAACTCACTAAAGTAATTATTCTAGTTGTTGCAGCAGTTATATTCAAAAATCAAGCATAAATAAGAAAACAGGGGAGACTGGGAGAGAGTTGGTGGGGATGAATGGATGATTATAAGAAAGGAAAATTATTTATCATTTTAAACAATATAAAGTAATATCATTTTAAGAGAGAGATAAATAATTAAACCCAAAATATCAACGATTTTCATTATTTATGTCCATCTATTTTTTAAAATAACAAAATTTATGTCCAATAAAAAAACAGACATCATATTCATATAAGAAATCGAAATTTCCGCCTATTTCTTCCTTTATCTGCCGGAGATAAATTTGGTACGGATGGGTTTTAGAGAAAACGGGAAGAGAGGATGAATTTTTTTTTTTTTTTATTTCAAGCAAATTTTTATAATGAAACATCCTATCATCCCTTATTTATTTTAGAATAAAATGAAGAAAAAAAATGATAGGTTATAATGAAAAATCCTATCATCCCTTACTTATTTTTATAAATACTAAATAAATTTTTTTAGTTAAAAAACTTTACCCTACCTTTTTTTTTGTAATTTCAAAAGCATCTGTCTAAACTTATGCTTAGAGTTAAGAATTATCTTCACACAGTAAATATTGTTTTGGGGATATAGATGTTGGAATTTGTATAGATAATTTATTGGTTATGAATAAGAAGTGAGTTAAGGAAGAAAAGAAAAGAATGAAGTTGAAGGGATTTGTGGGTTTTAAGAAGTCCCACATTGGATAAGAAGCAAGAGGTGAGAGAGTTTATAAGCTCCCACCTCACACTCCTAAGTTGGGGCACTATACTTTTGTGGAGGGGAGAGAAGCTAGGTGGGTTTAGGGCTACCAGACGCACACCGCCGCCATGCATTCGGCCGGCTCGGTTCATGTGTGTACCTATCCGTTGCTTCCTATATGGTTTGCACTCACATATTCAAAACATGAATGTAAATCAACGATTGTTTAAAATTGCGTTCGTGAGGAAATTATGTTTTTCTTTTTTCTATTAAGAGTAATTTTGATATTTTTTTAAAAAAATTAATTCTGTTAACAAATTTCTGGATGAAAAAACAAATTATGGGGTAAGTGATAAAAAAAGTTTAAATTGGGGGATAAATGATTAAAAATTTGGAGGGGTTAACTGATTTTGAGGAAATTTGTAGGGTTTTTTTTGAAGTTTTCCCTTTGTTCTATTATCTAATTTCCTTTATTACTGTTCAATAATATCAGATTTTGATCATTATCTCTTATGTTCAATAATATCTCCCACTGACTTCGAAATAACAATAGATAGCAAGGAAGCGTAAGGCAATAAGGAATGCAATGATTTTCGTATCGTCATTGATAACAAGAAGGACCACCCCAAAATTATGAATAAAACAAGAAGGACCACAAAGAGGATAAAAATTGTTGGGGAACGATCGATGTCCACCAATAGAAAATTCTTTACGGAGAAGCCAAACCAATAATAGTGATAATTAAATACTATATCATTAATAATGATTCCCAATTGTATACAATATGTGTCCACGTCTTTAGATAGCTATAAACAAAATATATTCCATCTTATTTCTAAGTGATTGAGATGCGCAAAATTTATATACAATGGGTTGTGTATCTACTTCCAAGGCAAATTTTTATTTTTTACCTTGTTTTGAAATGCGTGGCAGCTTCGAGCTGGAATAAACTGATATTTGCTTTAGAAAAATCCAAAGCTTGAGCTTGTTTATGAAGGAATTACGTAAAATTGACACATATATATATATATATATATATACATATATATATATATACATATATATATATATATATTGACATATTTATATTATATGAAAAGTTCACCGATGTCACGTGATTTGTTTCAGAATTATTTATGCTCCTGTAATTTTTTCTTATCACATATGATCCTGTGTTTTGTAAAAAATAAAAAATCACAGCGGCATATGTAATAAAAAAACATATTTTTTTGCAAACTATAAGGGCATAGTGATAAAAAAATCACAAAACATAAGTGATTCTGAAATAAATCAAAGAGACATTGATAAATTTTTTCCTTATATTATTTAAACAATAATTGGCAATTAATATAAATTTTTTGTCTGTGTTGCAGTTTAAAACTGCAAATTTGTCAGATCCATTACACTCAAGTCGTGGTAAAAGTACCAATCCGGTTAAATATTGGTTAACTTCAGTCTTTGAGTTAAAAATTTTAATGTTCCTTTCCGGTTTACTCTTGGGATTTGTGGTTAGAAGCACATGGGGCACAATTATGATACCTTTAGCTATTTAGTTTCTTCGGCTCGTTTCATAGATATAATAGGATATCATATGAAATTGATAAGAATAGGATTTGATATGATGCTGATAAGTCTATATTATATTCTGTGTTTGATGAGCATCTAAGTAGTAATATGATAAGATTATGTAAAAGGAGAAAAGAAAAATAAACAACAAAATATAATGTAATAAATATAAATATATTGGGTAGCGTGAGGATATATTGGATATCCATTATATATCATATTGAATCCTAACTCAGCTCTCCCTCAAATGATAAGAAATAATGTATTGGATAGGATAAAATGAGATAATAGAATAAGTTAATCGTATCCTATTGACCCACCAAATAAAAGATAAAAGTAGGATATGATAAATTATGATATCCTATCTTTCTTATCAGATGCTCCAAATATACCCCGACTTTTTTATGCATTGATAGTAGCAAGGATAAGTAGATAACCACCAAACAAAGAAATTAAAACCCGGATCTGGAAACAAAACGCCTGGAATGAACAGTTTAATATCTGTATCACAGTAAAAAAAAAAAATATTACTTTTTTAATAAAATATTATAGAAATATGATCGTTTTGAACGTATAGCAAGCAAATACGTGCAAATACGTTCCCAATGAGTGTGACCAATTGGAGAGACAATTTCCACAAGGACGCGTTTGATGAGAGAGACACTCCTCCTAAAGGGCATGACTTACCAGATGATGACATGTGACACAAAAGTTAACAGTTTGACCGCAAAATTTTGGAAGTCCACAACTTGACTTGGGTATCCGAATTTAGTAAAAAAATTTAATTCCACACAACTCTTCGAAATCGACGCAATAACACTTTATTTGACATGTTTTGTCTCGTACTAATAATGTTTCTAATTACGACAATTATTTTCTCTTTTTTAATTTGGGTTTAAATGTTCTTATAATATCATTATTATAAATTCAAACTTTTCTTGTGAGACAAAATATGTCAAATGATGTGTTATTGCGTAGATCTCGGAAAGTTGTGTGGAATCAATTTTTTTTTATCTAATTCGAACACCAAAGTCAAAAGTTATGGACTTTTAAATTTTTACAGTCAAACTGTTGACTTTTGTGTCACGTGTCAGTATATGGTGAGTCACGTTCCTTGGGAGAGTGCCTCTCTTATCAAATAAGCCCATGTGAAAAGTGTCTCTCTTGAATCAGTCACGCCCCTAAGAGGCATATTTGAGTATTATACATATCTTTCTGTAATTTTTTATTAAAAAATAATATTTAAATTTTTTGCCCTTAATCACATACTTCATAAGATTTGAGATGTTGGGTTAATTTAATGATGGAAATCAATATATGTTGATATGTAATTAGGCTCATTATAATTTGCTAGGATTCTTATGTGCAGGGGTATAATGGAATATAAATATGTGTATATATATAAATATAAATATGAGACTGAAGTCAAATTAAGAAGTTTGATACGCCGTTTAAACCGTTATTTTCTAGCATCTAATGGCTATAATTAGTAGGAAACCAAACAAGTTTTCCAGCCTTTCCATCCCATCATTTGTAAGTTTTTCATGCCCATAATTTTCATTTCGTCGGCGCCCCCCGTTGCACCTCCTTATCTCTAAGGACTAAGATTATTAGGCGAATGTCATTTTCATTTCAACTATAATGCACTCTATCTTTTCGACTTCTTTCGTTTCCTTTCGGCCATTCATAAAGCTCCACGCCAATAAATATTAATGTGTTATTCGATTGGAATCTGCCACGTAACCTTTTTGATCCTTGTGTTTTTTTATTGGTGAAATTTTCACGTTACATTTCCTTATTCTTTTAGGGGCGTTTGGTACGTGATCTTCTTCAGGATTCCTGTGAAACTGAATTTTTCTAAATTTTAAATTTTCAGATATTATTATAAATTGAATGTATAAATCATATTTTTGAAAATTGAGATTCCCGGACAAAAAAAATTTTTCTTATACCAAACGCCTCACACTAATGATCCTCTTTACAGCATAACAAAAAGAAAAATTCTAAAGCACTGGCATACCTTCAAAAATCGAGGAAACAGTTTAAGCGTCATAGAAATGATCTTATTTGTGTATTAGCAAAATAATAATGATAATTATAAAGCAAAGGAACGTACGTATTGGTAAATATTTTTTTTTCTCTCTTATCGTAACCATAAATTTGCTTAAAGCAGTAGTATCATGTAAATACAGTACCATATATGGAAGAAAACCAACAAGCATAAAAAGCGTTGATCATCTAATATATACCTTTTTTATATGTAGAAGAAAGCAAGCATTATTAATGTCGGGTGTGCAATATAAGCTAAACCATTGTGCAAATCAGGAAATGAGTGGCATGATATGGGAAAGGATCACACGGCCCTATCATTGTACAAATAAGATGTGAACAAACTTTTTTTCTCTCTCTCTAAAAAAAAAAAAAAAGGTGAACAAACTTAAAAGAAATTTCATGCATAAACCTGCACTGTCTTCCTTACACTGCAGTCATTTGTGGGACAGCTAATGTTAACTGACCATGTTGTCCCTGCTGTTGATTCTGAAGTGTCACTGCCATACCAACAAAATTTAACACTCTCCATTATCCAATCGTGAGCTGAATGTGTATGGACAATTTTGCCCCTCTTCCATAGAAAATATCTACCAATACAAAATTAGTGATTATTATTTCGTAAAATTAATTTTAGGTTTCATGTTGTACGTATTTTTATTTTTCGAAAGACTTGGGTTCCAGTGGAAACATGAATGAGAAAGAGAGAAAGTGGATGGAGGAGTCAGCAATCGCGGTTATTGGAAGTGGTAAGAGAAAGCAACTATTAGTAAAATGATATATATATATATATATATATATATATATATATATATATATATATATATATATGAAAAAATATTTCTCCAACCATTTGAGATAAACTTCATTCAACCACCCTATTTTTAACTATGTATTTTCAAAAATACATAGTTAAAACGTAAAGTTACTTTTTTTTCTCCTTATTTATTAAAAAAGTGAGTGAGACGAGAGAAAAAAAAATTTTGCACATAAATATGTACTCTTGAGAATATATAATTAAAAAGGGTGGTTGAATGTTAACCTCATACGGACATCGATGGATAAAAACTGGTCTAACATTTTTACCTTTATAACCCAAATTAATTGGTTGCGAATCGGTGGTATTAGACTATATTGGTTGGCAATATAAAATTATAGAGTTGAAAATTAGATAATAATTGCTAAGGCCTTTTGTTTTTTAATAAATAAAAATAAAATAAAAAGGTGGCGCGAATAAAAAATATATCTGGATTCTTTCATGAAAAAAATTATAACATGTCCTCCAATATATATATATATATACATATATATTACTTCTCGAATTGAACTAATCGCGAAGCAATGAAAAACTGATTTATCTCCATATATATATATATATATATATATATATATATATATAAAGTGGGTCAATAATAATAAAGTAAGAAGAATAAAAATTATTGAAACAGATTGTTACAAAATAATAACTGTTGCTTTACCTTTACATGGTTCTTTCTGATATTTCCACATAACCATTTTTTTTCACATAAGAGGATCATTTTTCATATTATATATACAATAAAAAGTATTTCTCCGGTCACTGGATTAAAGTTATCCGTCAAAAAATGACGTCGTTTTGAGCTCACCGAAAATAACTTTATCTTCATTGACTGAAAAATCTTTTACCCATATATATATATATATATATATATATATATATATATATATATATATATATATTTTGATATCAAATTTTCCATTAATTTTCGTAAATCTAAATTTTATAATTTAGTGAGAGTTAATCATTAATTACTAAATATATCCTAATAAATTATAATTATTAAATTAACGAAAATTAACAATTAAAATTTGATATGAGAAGCAGCTAATATATATTTAGAGAATAGAGAGAGAATGAAAATCACATAATTGTGGAAGGATGGATAAATTCGGTGGACGTATGATATTTTAGGGACATCAGATATAATTTTTTCTCTTCTAGAAAACTGATGGATTTGTATATATATTTTTTAATTTCTCCATCCATCATTGGTTATTCACAATTATATATTTAGGAGAATTATAAAACCCATTATATATTTAGGATTTCAATTAAGATGAATGGTTAAACTAAAATAATCTTGTCCTAGTTAATTTATGTACTTGATGATTGGATTCGAATTTTTTATGATGAATAGTCTAATATGACTATTTATTCTTTTAAAACATTTATATTAAAAAAGAATTAACAGGTTTATCGTAACAAATTCTTGAAGTTTTTACTATCATACACCTTCTATAAAGATTATATTTAAAATAAGTTTATTGATTTATTAACTATTAAAGTGAACATCAACAGTTTTTAGAAAAATACTTGAATATCAAACAAAGTAAAGAGCCATTAATTAAGATTTTATGCACTTTGTTGATTAATTACATACTTTATACTTAAATTATGTTTAAAAAAGTGTAATGTGTTATGTGTTATGTATAACATTGAGCAAAATCTAACAAAAAAAAAAAAATGACAATGTGACAATTAATAAAGAGAAATAGACGGCACATACTTAAAAAAATCTTATCAAGCATTGCAATGCCATGTCACGCCACTCCCTTTCGATATGGCCCTGTATTCTGAATTTTTCTGATGTATGAATTTATTATGCAGGTTATCGTTATTGATGGGATATGATATATGTGGATAACCAGTTAGCACACACACCTCCAAAAAATAAATGCAATGTCGCCTCCTAATGGATGCTAAAAAGAAGCAAAGGGCATCAATAAAATCGGACATAATTGGTAGATAGTTGAATTTTTTTAAATATATTGATAAGGATTTAATATCTATGGCCATATATATAAAAAGGAATAACATCTATTTTTTTAAATATATAAATTTATATTATTTTAGATCCTAATCGTTAATTTCCATCCATCAACGATTATAATTTATTAGATTAAAATTATTAATTAATTAATAATAATTTTGATCCATTAAATTTGACCCGATAAATTATAATCATTGATGAATGCAAATGAATAGTTAAGATCTAAAATGATATAAGTTTATATCTTTTAAAAAAATAAATATTTTTCCCATATAAAAAAAGATTTTATTGGAAGAAGCTATCTCCACAATCACATAATCTCTTCACTTCGAAGGGATTTTTCTGTCGAGATATCCTGGAACAATTTAAAAAAGAAAAAGAAAAAAAGGAAAGGGCTATTTTAGTAAATTAAGATGTTAGACTATTCCAATTTCCAACAGAAAGGATCGCTGAAATTAAAAAAATGTTGTCGAGCGAGTCAGTGAGCATCGCAATAGCAACAGCAATAACATGCAGTTGCTTTTTATTTTTTGATTTTTTTATCTAACAAACATAGCAACTCTCTCTCTTCAGCTTAGAAGCTTTCTCTCTCTAAAGCCAAGGTCCTCTCCACCTCCTCCTCGAATCTCTCTCTTTTTCACACGCAGAGATAGAGAGAGAGAGACAGAGAGAGTGTGTGAACCAGTTTTCGGTTAATGGATTGGTTCTCTCTTCTACAATTACAAGCATCATTTCTTGGTATTTGTTATTTCATTCCCTTTCAATCTCTCTCTCTCTCTCATATTTTCTTATTTTCTTATTTTCTCCTTAAATTAATCATCTTTTGGTTCATATACGGCGACCCATGATGCAGGTTCGAAGAAGTTTTGGGCTTTTTTTGGTGGTAATGCAGTGGGATGAGTGATTCCTTCTTGTTACATAGCTAATGGCTACGGAATCGTCTTTTGAGGGTAACGCCTCCCTAACTTGGTTATTTTGTCTCTATATTCATCTGGGTTTCCTCTAATTTTCATTTATATGTCATTATTTTGTTATTTTGGAACTGGGGTGATTGAATTCTACGAAGGATTCGTCATCTGCGTTATGCTCAGGCTCCGGAGACTTAACTCACCACCTAATTTGACGATCCATCTGTTCATTAATCTGTATGGTGTTCTAGCATTGTAACATTTCTGATTTTTCTGGGGGTTGATTTTTTTTTTTTTGGTGAAATTCTGGGGGTTGATTTAATTTGTTGTGAATTGTGATCTCTCCCTTTGTGCCCTTTCTGAATATTGGATTGTGATTAGTTTTTCTCTTTCTTTTTTATTTCATATTTAGTTTTTAGTGAGAGAGGTTTTTTTGGGTTCGGATCGGTCTCTCTGCAGAAGGCAGGAGAGAAAGACCGCCTAGAGTATTCCCTTTACCAGACACTCACGATTTGAGATAGAGAGAGAGAGAGGTTTTTTAATTAAATTAAATTTTATTTATTTTTTATTTTTTAATTTATTTTCTCATGTGGTTCTGGCTTTTGGTTTAAAATCTATTCTGTGCCATTTGGGGCCACAGAGTTCCTGACATGAGCGGTGTAAAATATTTTATTGATGCATTATGAGGGAGGTAGGAGGCTTGATTGAAGTAAGCTCGTATTTTATGATATGTGAACGTGCCAGCTACTAAATTAACTGGTCTATGTGTTGTCTATTAGGAGAATATGGAGTCACCTATAAAAGTCTAAGGAAGTTAAGTTCATTTGCCTAATTGGCTGACTTGACTAGTCCATTAAGCGAGTTCTCCAATGTTTTTGTTTTCTACTCTATTTCAAGTGGTTGGGATGTCCTTGTGATGAAAAGTCAACCAGTTCCAGTTGTATACATTTTATTATATTGCTTTTTCTTGGTTATATTTTAAGTGGTCAATAATCAATATTTTAGACTATAAGAAAATTGGACCCTTAACTTGTCAGATAATTTGCTGGACTGATTTGTTACGCATGTAAAAGATAATTGCATTCTATTTGCGTGTAAAAGATAAAGTTTTTCTGCTTGTAGTCTCATAAATTTTCCATTTTCTTGATGATGACATGTCTAGCATGAATACAAGTTGCTGCAAGAGTCTTTATAGAACTAGATTTGTGTCCTTTATTAATTGGAATTTTATAAGTTGGAATTCTATCATGCATCTAATTTACTGATATAGGTTTCCTTTTTCCTTGATCCTAGGTGTTACACTTGATCCTTCTAAATGCAGTAAGTTGAGTATGGAGGAAAAACGGGAACTTGTATATGAAGTATCTAAGTGGTCTCATGGTGCATCCGAGATGCTGCAGTCATGGAGCCGTCAAGAGATTTTGCAAATCTTGTGTGCGGAGATGGGAAAAGAAAGGAAGTATACTGGGCTGACAAAGTTGAAAATTATAGAAAACCTTTTAAAAATTGTTTCTGAAAAGAAATCAGGAGGCCATGAAATTGCATCAGACCCTGAACCACATTCTTTTTCTGCACATGGTCAGAAACCAGCTAAAAGGCAGAGAAAAACTGATAATCCATCTCGATTACCTGTTCCTGCGAACAATGTTTCAGACAACAATGGCGGTGATGTGGGTAATAGTAATACCACATACTGCAAAAACTCAGCTTGCAAAGCTACACTAAATCAAGCAGATGCTTTCTGCAAAAGATGTTCATGCTGCATTTGTCATCAATTTGATGACAACAAAGACCCTAGCCTATGGTTAATATGTAGCTCTGAGACTCCTTTTCCTGGTATTTCTTGTGGCTTGTCATGCCACCTTGAGTGTGCTTTAAAACATGATGGTTCTGGAATTGGCAAAGATGGTGAGCGTCCTAAGCTTGATGGAGGCTTCTACTGTGTATCTTGTGGGAAGATAAATGATTTACTCGGGTAATTATACCGATGTTTTTCAGTTTCTTAGATGACATTATGTATCCATTTAAAAATTTCTGCTTCTCTTTTCCCCTCTTTCCCCATTTTTCTCTGTCTTGGAGTATCTTTTATTCTAGAAGCTTTCAATACGTGCAAATTATTTATATGAATCAGGATTCAGGAAGATTGTATTTAGTCTTTTGTTGTTTACAAGATACGTCAGAAGACATTCGGAATAGACAATTAGGAAAGAAATAACTTAGCGGAGTCTACTTATAATTCTCTTCATTCTAAAAGCCTTCGAATTCTTGTCAACAATATAATAGAGTTAGCAGAATTGTTTGGTTTGACTGTATGAAATGAGTCAATAATATAAACGGCAATCTCTCTCTTTTCTCTTTCTTGGAGTGTCTTCTTCACTAGAAGCTTCCAATATGTACAAGTTATTTATATGTATCAGGATTCAGGGAGATTGTATTGTCTTTTATTGTTTTCAAGATACATGAAAAGACTTTCTGAATAGACAATATGGAAAGAAATAAGTCAACTAGGTCTTTTAATAATACTCTTCATGCTAAAGTTAAAGTCTTCTCCTTCTTCATGCTGCAGTCCTACAATTTTGTGATCAATTGAATACCAGTTAGCAAAATTATTTGGTTTAACTGTATGAAATGAATCGATAATGTAAATGGAAATCTCTCTCTCTCTCTCAATCCTTTCCTACTTTTATTTTGCTTGAGTTCAAAAGGCTTTTAGGTTGTGTATAATAGCGAATAGAATCTTAGCATTATTTAGTTCAAAATTTGCTTTAAATATGTGTAAGACTGCCATTTGAAGATGAATCTTAGGTGTGATCAGTATTGTGAAAGACAGAGAGAGAGAGAATGATAAATTGTAAAATATTTTTTTTGCATTGCTTAGCTACAGTGATTATTGAACTCTACTCAACACTATGGAAAATATATTGCAATTGTTCAATCAAAAGATGGTAAAATTGTTCCTTTAATATGTGGAGTGTGTGCTATATTCCTTTTAGGATGCAATTTTGGAAAATATGTAGGGTAAGATCATTCTCATCCGGTGTTGTTTCTTAAAATGTATTAGATGCTGGAGAAAACAACTGACAGTAGCAAAGGATGCCAGACGTGTAGATGTACTATGTTATCGCGTCTCCTTAAGCCAGAGACTTTTACAAGGGACTGAAATGTATCAAAAACTTTATGAAATTGTTGATGAAGCCGTGAAGAAACTTGAACCTGAAGTGGGTCCACTGATTGACTCACCAATGAAGATTGGTAGGGGGATTGTGAACAGGCTTTCGTCAGGACCCGAGGTTCAGAAACTCTGTGGTTTTGCTCTGGAATCACTTGATTCACTGCTTTCTGAAAGGATCTTGCCTTTGTCACCCAATCCAACAATTCAAGGTTATCACTCTTTTTTTAATTTTTTTTTTTCAATTTCCCGTGTGGTTCTATATCATTCTAATAAAGTGCAAGCTCATCTACTGATTGGATGGTGATCTGTGCGACAAGCATTGTAAATTTGTTCTATGGAACTAACTATTTTTACTACTTCCATTTGTTTTATCTTAATATTTACTTCTTGTTCGTGTAAACGTGCCAACTACTTACTACTTCACATTTTCAGATGCACATTTGCTGGCTCCAAATATTGTGAGGTTTGAAAATGTCACTGCAACATCCCTTACTGTTATTTTGGGTTCTGAAGATCGTTCTGGAGAAAATATTGCGGGTTACACCTTGTGGCATCGCAAAGCTGATGATGCGGACTATCCAGTGGACCCGACTTGCAGTATGCTCCTACCAAGTAGAAGGTTCAGTATCAGAGATCTTATTCCAGCTACAGAGTACAGTTTCAAAGTTGTTTCCAATGATTCGATGGAGTTGGGTATGTGTGAAGTTCAATTCTCAACAGAGCATGGTGAGGATGAAGTCCCTAATTGCTCAGCAACAGAAAGGAGTCAGAGCCCAGTAACCAACTGTAGCAGCCTTTCCAATCCGTCATCAGTGGAAGACGAAACTAATAACAGTAATCCATACAGTGACCAGACTGATAATCGAGCCGATAATTACCATTCTTATCACAAGGATAGTAACCAGCTTGCTTCTGGAAATTTATCTAATGGTGCTATTAACTGTTCCAATATAGTTCCCACGGATGCAGATTCTTTGTCAGACAAGCAGAATGCTGTAGGAATGGCTGTCTCCATACCTAGTTCTGATATATTGAAGCTTGAAAACAAGCATTCATCAGAGGAACAAGTCACTGAGGAAATGAGCACTGATGATGGTCTGAATTCCCCAGTACTAACTGGGAGGGAATGTGTGCCATTAATAGGTAGTCCAGAAGGAGGCTTGCCTAATACTCCATGCAAGTTGGAAATACTGAAGGATGGACCAGGAAGAAATGGGAGATCTAAAACCAGTGGCAAAGATCAAGAAAATGGATCCGGGAAAAGGGAGGGACCCCAAGATGGAAGCACATCCAAGAAGAGAAGTGGGGAAAGGCAAGATGAAGGTGGTGCAGCCAATGGTTTTTCAGATAGGGATTTTGAGTATTATGTGAAGGTGATTAGATGGTTAGAGTGTGAAGGACACATAGAAAAGAACTTCAGACAGAAATTTCTGACTTGGTACAGCTTAAGGGCAACCCCTCAAGAAGTAAGGATTGTGAAAATATACATTGATACATTCCTTGAAGATCCAGCATCTCTTGCTGAGCAACTTGTTGACACCTTCTCAGAATGTATATCAAGCAAGAGAACATCAGTGGTGAGGGCAGGGTTCTGCATGAAGCTTTGGCACTGACCATATTTTGTAGGTCCAGCTTGATGCCCCTCCAGGGTTGTGAATTGTGATGCAGTAATTCTTTAGATTTCTATTATTCTTCATTTAGACAGTTATCAAATATATTTATTTCATCATTCTCATTCATATGATGATGTAAGAACTTTATATTTACTTTTATAAATACAGTCACTATTTCAAATTGGTAAAATTTTCAATTCAGGAACTCGGTCCGCACTATATTATCGTTAAAACTCTTCGGTAGATAACATTAAAAGATTTGTGCTAAACTAAATATTCTCTAGTTTTGGCCAGAAGACACAATAGTGTGTCCTTTTGATACCCAGCTTTGTCTGAAAAAAAGAAAGTGGCGATCTTTAGTCTTTTACTGCTGAAGAGGCTCTCAATTTGTTTTAGTTTTGACTCATGGAATCTCAATCTTCTACCAATTTGTTGTAAACTAACCTTGATATGGTAATAAATATTGATGGGTTTGTCTAGAAATTCAAAATTCCACAACTTAATCTCCATTTTCAACCAAATGCTTGAACTTTTACAATGTTGGTCAAAATTCATACCCAGATAGTAAAGTTGGGGGAATTTATCAGATGTTAATGTTGCTAGTTGAGTTTTGTTGTAAGCATGGAGCGATAGAAGTTGAGTTACTGATCGCTTGTTTGATGGAAGTTCCTACAAGAATATTGTGGTTTGTTAGACCAGCCTCGATCGTGTGATTATTGCAGTAATGGGTTGGTTAATGAAGCACTAAATTGGTTTTATTTGATGCCAATTCCTTAAAGTAATGATGGTTTTATTTGTGTGTGTGTCAGGAATGCTTGTTTCAATGAGAGGACAAATGAGAAACACCAGCATTTTTTTAGATTGCCATAGGTTCAAACTTGTAAAGTTCCCATGTTATTCCCACCCACGGTATTCTTCTCACTTTATCTGTGTGTTCCGTAGTTCGGTTTTGCATTTGCTTGTTTAAACAAGGTTGTTGAGACACTCACAATGTCCACATCCAACCAAACTTGTTTTCTGTGCATCAGAAAAGCCAAAGGAAAAAGGGGAGGAATCATTTGTTTATGGGAAAAGTGTGTATCATTTTAGAGTATGTAAGGTTGTGTCATTTTAAGTGAGAGAAAGAGATAGATAAAGGAGGAGAGAGAGTTGATACAAATATATAAAGATGTGCCACCTATCTCTTTGTGAGAGTGAAATGATATAAGTTATGTCATTTAAAAGGACAAACATTTTTCCCTTTATTTATTTTATTGAATGGTTAAACTGTTTCTTCAACTTGCTAGCAAAAATACCTCAGCACCAGGAATTGGCGGGCCCCTACCTTTTCACTCTAAAAGTAAACAAAAAATTGTGAAAAGCAAGTGTTCTTGTACTATATGACTTTTGATGAGATCAAAGCTTTGTAGCCTCATTAAACTCACCATCTGTTTATACATCATTGAAGCCTATTCCTTTCGTCCTTTTATTCAACTAGTCTTCCTTCTTCAAAGATCAAACTTTGGTCTAAGTCATTCATAGTTGTATATCAATCTTCCTTTCAACACCCCACTTGTGTAAAATGTCTGTTGGAACATTCACAGCACCAGTTGCTGGGGCTGGCTTTGTTGGCTTGAAGTCCAACATGTCAACTCTTTGGCCTACTACAGAATCCATTTGTTGGAAAAGGAAGACTGTTTCCAATGGTTCTAAAACTCACTGCATGAAGGTGAAGTTATCTAATGAATTATCCACAATTGTTAAGATGGTTATATACTTATATTTATTAGTACCCTCAAACTGTTCCTTTTTTGTAATTTGCTTTAATCTGTGATATGTTTAAACTTGAAACAGACATGGAATCCCATCAATAATAAGAAGTTCGAAACACTGTCCTACCTACCACCCCTTTCAGATGATTCCATAGCAAAGGAGATTGAATACATGCTCAAGAAGGGATGGATCCCTTGCCTTGAATTTGATGAGGTTAGTTTAAGATAAACTTTAGATTATAATTAAAGGGTTTTATAAAAGTTATATTGTAGGAAAAGTGATTGTGTTATGTTATAGAGATTCGTTTTGCGTGCCGTAGATTTTCTTTTTTTCTCTTTTCTTTAAAAAGTGTGTGCCCCACAAAATGTTGTGTGTATATGAAACTTTTTGTGTTCATGTTGCATGATGAATGCAAACCCCTATAATTAAATAGATTTGTTTATATTGATTCATCTGGAATATTTACATGAAAACTAGCAATCTCAATTTTTCATCGTGATCCAATAAAACTTTAATGTTTATTATTATTATTATTATTATGAGGGTTGTTATTTGGGTTTAGGGTATATTTATTGAGAGGAACCATTAATTTTATGTTTTTCTATTGATGATGCTTTGGTTTTTTGTAAGCAACCTTGTTGTATATGTAAGTGATAGTAACATTGAATTGAACTATATATGTGTTGTGTGGAACATGGAAAGTTGGGGTGTATACGTAGAGAAAACAGCCAGATGCCAGGGTACTATGATGGGAGGTATTGGACATTGTGGAAGCTACCAATGTTTGGTGTAAGCGATTCTTCACAAGTGCTGAAGGAGATACATGAATGCAAACAGGCATATCCAAATGCATATATACGTTGCTTAGCATTTGACAACCAGCGCCACATGCAGTCCATGGCTTTTATCATTCAGAAACCTGCTAGCACTTGACCCTTCCTTTTTGCTCTTATTTCTCTTCCAATCCTTGTTGAAATTCTCAATCTTTTCTCCTTCTTTTTTTTCACTTTCTAAATCTTTTTTTTTTTTAATGTAATGTGAAGTTTACTATTTACTCATTTAGCTTATATTACTGTTTGAGCAGGAATATAAATATGATTGAGCTTTTGGTTTGATTTTCTATACGGAAATTATTCGTTGATTGTCTAGGAGTATTATTATGATTCGTTGACTTGGAAATGATTCGTTAATTATTATGATACACTTTTAATTGTTCATTTTAGATATAAATTCTCTAGGAGTATTTTCCCTTTTTTATCAAAACCTTTATGCATAAATTAACTGTGCTTTGGCCCCACTCACATGGTTGATTCCATGTACAAGGATTGGGGGATTAAATATATGTAATCACCACCAAACAAAAATAAAATAAAATACGAGAGCCTATTTAATTATATTTTGATTTTTTTATTCTTAAAATTATTTTGTAGAATAGTTATAAAAAACAAGTGTTTTTTATTTATTTATTTATTTTATTTTGAAAATTAAAAATCAAAACACAAAACAAAAATAACTCAAATATATTCTCTAAATTTAATTCTAAAAATAGAAAAATACATTTTTTAAAAAAAAAATTACAAATCAAATCTTACATGAGTTTTTTTATTTTATTTTTAAAAAAATCAAAAAATTGTTTTTCAAAACGGATTTCAAACAAGTTGGTAATCACTGCAAAACCAGCCCATAGACTTCAGCATGCATCCCAAACAATATAATTAATTGAGTTAGTGGGTTAGGAATAATCATGGATTTGACCTCTGCGCCGCTTGTTTCCTTGGAAGTAAAGCGTGAGTGTGGTCAACAAATAATAATTTAAGTTACTGAAAGTTGTCCTTTTATTTTAAAAACATAACGGTCAAGCACAAACGAATAACTGATGCATTTTTTTAATAAGGAAGCTATTGACAAGGAATAAATCATATAAATTCAAAAACACTTTTATCCATTAGAAAACTTAATTTTGAGGCTCAAACCAAAAATTGAATATAAAGATAAGCAACCAAACAATTTTGACACTATTTTTTTAAAAGATTATTAAGAAAACACAAATAAATTGGGAAACCATACTCTTTGCACACACGAAAATTTTAGTGCGTGAGACTTCTACTATTGTGGGGTTTAAAGAGTCAGGGTAAGCAACAAGAAAAAAGTTCTGCTTTCATTACCATTGCTTTAAGACTCATATTCTAATATTGACAGCAAAGATTAAGGAAGCATTTGAGGCAGGAACCAGAATGTGTAGAACATTATCTTACATGGGTCCTTATCCTATTTTCTCACCAAGAATAATTCTCGTATGAACATCCTCAATGGAGGAATCATTGCGAGTCAACTCATGCTTCTATGGAGTAAAAAGCTCTGCCTCACTCAGATTTCAGCACCGCATAAGATGTTTAGCTTTAATCCTCTGCGTTTCTTCCTGAGTGCAGTTCAAAGTTCACAACAAAACCAATCCCCCAATAATGGTCGTCCATTGGTCATGAATCATGATATTGAAGTCCAGATACTTCAATCAAAGCTCGTGCATCTCATGGGATAATTCTTGCTGCTAATATCAATTTGAGGAATTCTTAAGTGCTCATCAAGAGTAATTAAATGTGTATAACGCTAGAATTCTGTTTAGATTTAGGTTAGCGAGTTAACAAACTACCATATCAATTGGTCATGAGATTGAAATCCAGAATCATCTGACTCCATAATCAAAGCAAGTGCATCTCAAGAGGCATGCAGTTAAATCCACACACTGCATGAAAATTTAGCGAATTCTTTGAATGCTACTTGTCAATTAGATAGGTCGAAATATAACATGCCTAAAACAAATTACACTTGACATTGAGCTGAAGGTAATACAAGAAGCTTTCATTTTCGGTCCCGCCAAGAGTTTCAGGCTCCAAGTTTCCATCCATATGATTGAACCCCCACCAAAAGAAATTACCCATCTGCAATGAACAATGGCGATACTTGATTAAGCAAAAGACATTTTATGATACGCACATGAACACATAAAATGAGGAAGACTATATTTGCGTTTTGCATGAAAATGAAAAAAATGGCCCCAGTCATTCATAAGCCTCACCTAATTTCGTAACAATTTTGTAGAAATCAATTCATGCAAAATAGCACTACTATTAAGCAAAACCAGCAACTCTCTAGATAATCTGCTGAACTTTTTTCATTTGTTACAGCTAAGAGGCATGCAACCAACATTGGTGTACACAAGAAAAAATTTCAATGCTAGGAAATTAGTCTTAGCATAATGTGTTTCGAAATTTAGGAACACAAGTTATACAAATGAAGAATATAATAGAATATTTATCTCCTTTTTTTTTTGTTTTTTTTGGTGGAGTGGTGTGTGTGTGTTGGGAGGGAGGGAAAGAGAGAGAGGGAGGAGAGGAGGAGGGGGGGGTTCAAACGGGTTCACACCTTATGTTCCCACAGTCTAACTGCTTGTAATCTCTCTCCAGGCTCCAATCTTAAACTAAGCCTCTAAAAAAGATAAGTTCATTCTACAAAGAGTCATAAATAACAAATACTTCGCATTCCTTAAGGTGCACAACTCAAAAGTCCCCTCCAACACGCCTTTCAATTCTTTGATAAATAGTCCCCAACATTGCATGTCCAAGAACGACTAGGTTGACAAGAATGTTTCGCCTGCCTAAGAATCCTATGGTGTTTGCTTCCGCACGGACTGACTTGGCAGCATAGAAGCTTTGAATATGATACTATAAAGAGAATGTGATTTCCACAAGAATGAAAAAGGATTACCATTAATTTGACTTGGAACATAGAAGAAAAAAATAAAATGGTAATTACTTTGTCACTCCTTCCTTCCCATGTCAGAATCTTCACTTTGCACATGTGTCTACTCGGAATGGAGGCATGCACACTAACCCACCATCCAGCTTAACTTTTAACAATTAACCAATCCCATGTGTGTTTGACATGAATTTAAAAGGAATTAGAAGACAACCTCTGAATTTAACACAAAACTAGGGATATGTAACGAGCCCAAACACTTCCATTGACAAGTATTAAAAACGCCACCCTAGTATACACATATTCAGACAAGAGTCTAAAGTATATTATATTACTACTCTCAACGCCCACATGTTTTCCTCAGATTATATCAACCTCTCCTCTATGTTAAAAACCCAAATCAACCCCACCTTAATTACGAAAAAAAAAAAAAAAATACTCCCCATTAAACCCCGCCTATAGAGGGTAGAGGTAAGGGTAATCCTTGTACGCAGTTTTACCTTTGCGTATTTGCAAAAAAGTTGTTTCCTGACATCAAACACGTGACCTTTTAGTCACAAAGGAACAGTTTCAATACTGCTCCAAGATTCAAATCCCCCTTCATTGCGAAATTTGAAAAAATATATTTTTAAAAAATCAGAGGGAGGAGGTTGGGTGTTAGTAGTAATTACAGAAGGTTTGAGCAAGTTTGCATAGAGGGGAGTATAGTCAGTTTGTGTAACTGATAAAATGTAGGCAAGGAGAGAGTAATTTTATTCTAAGAGAAAGTTTGATAGGGGAGTAACAGGGGGTTAAATTTTAAGGGAGTATTGATTGATGTGCTTTTGTTGGCCAAGAAAAAAATAAAACGTGAAATCTTTCATGTATTTAATACTGTCCATTTTGGGGTAATAGTTATCCCCTAGTCTGGTGTGGCGTAACAGAGCAGAAGAAAAAAAATAGAATACAGGGACCCAAACACAGAGTGATTGAAGATGAAGAAGGGGTGGATTGTGGAGGAGGAAGAATGACGACAGTCCCATCCTCGACAATATAGATAACAGCCCTGCAACAAAACCGATAAAGAGTGCTTGAATGAATTTACAACTAATTTTATTAGGTCTTAGTCTTAGTCCCAGTGACAGATTACAGATAAACACCGACTGAATCAATCTCAAGGATAAAACGATTTGACAACACTCTAGCATCACAAGAGAGCTAACAACCACAACCCAATTGAGCTAATCTCATGCTACACAAGAACGCTAAACTATACAAGATAATACATAAAAAGAATGGTACACTCCAACAACATAAATAATAGCTATCAGCCGAAATTAGCTCCAGTGCAAACACACACGGTTACTACATCACTCAATTGAAAAGATATATAATCATCATCTGGAAGAGGAAAATAATTCAATTTTAAATCACATGCCGAACTAAGCTAAACCCTAACCTAATCGCATCGCAACTATCAAAGTCGAAATAAACCCTAATCCATCACTATTTGTCAGAGATAAAAGAAAATTGAACACACCTTAATCGCAATCTAGCGATTCTTCTCAGCAGGCAATGGACGATTAAAGCCTCCACGGCGGTTCATGTACTGTCTCGGTTGGCGCTTGGTAACGGCTCTGACGCCACTGACGTCAGCACCAGGAACGGGCTTTCCCTTGGTGGAGTCAAATCCCGTGGGAATCCCTAGCATCTTCATCATCTCCATCTCGTCCTCGTTCACCTCAACTTCTTCTCCATCTCCATTCTCCTTCTGCTTCTGCTGCTGTTCCTTCGCGATCCCATCCACGAAGTCCGACACCACTTTCTTCGTCTCCTTATGCTCCTCCTCCACGGAACCTCTCCGGTGACGCTTCCTCGGAGGGTCGGGGGTAGGTGTCCGGTGGCGACGCCGACGGGAGCGTTCAACGGGAGAGCGCGAGCGGTCAGGGGAGCGCGTGTGGCGGGAGCGGCCACGATCAGGTGAACGCGTACGCGATCTCTTGCTGCGTCCTCGATCTCGTTCACGCTCATCCTTGTCTCTTCTTCGTTCCCTTTCTCTGTCACGAGTTCGGTCACGTTCTCGGTCTCTGTCTCGGTCTCGGTCGCTCATGGTGTAACCGTAAGGTGGCGTTTGGGTTCATGGTTCACTTTGGTAAAGCCCTATAATAACCCACCCTTGCACCCTTGCGAGTAAGGCTTGGTGGGTACTAATCGTATTGCCATAAGGGAATAACGAGATTTATTTGTTTGTAATTAACAAGATTTATTTTTTAAAATTCACAGTAAAAATTGATTCATAATTGACTTTGCCAAAAACAATTTAAATATTTTTTTATCATGATTTTTTGGGTTCAGAGTTGATTTTTTATTTTAAGTTGATAACATGAGCCCAAATGCCAAATTCGTTAAATATCTAAGTTGGGTTCAGCCCGCTATTTGGAAAGCAAATGGATCGATAGCAATGCTTGAGATTTTATTGTACCCCACTTGACTAAAGCCTATAAGCACGTGACTAACACAGCCTTCAAATTTAACATTGTTCTTGGATTGTTTTTGTTAATGGAATGAAATAAGACTGTTAGAAATATTGAAGAGAAAGAATAAGGGAAAATTTGATTTTATCGAAGAGTGATTAATTTGTATATAAATGATGTTGTTATATAAAAGAGTAAAAGATGATTCTAGAATAATCATGTACCAAAAATATCTTAAATAATATTTCTATTTCTAATACTTCCCTTCGGGATGGATAGTGAATAGAGTGAACTCCCATTTTGAAAAAAAAAAACATAATTGCAAAATATAATGAAACCTCAAAAATGAGGAACCAAAAACAATGATGCTAAAATGGCGTGAGAATGCCCATAGACGAAATAAAATAGTATCGGGATGGACATTAGCAACATCAACGAAGCTGGAATGAACATCAATAACTTTGAACAATGTTCCCTTTGAATGAAGAACCAAAATCTACGGTGTGCTGGAATGAGCTTCAACGAAATAATTGGTGTCGGTATGGACTTCGGCAAAAGCAACAATGTCGGGATGGACATCTACGAAAAGAAATAGTGCCAGGATCAACATAAAGAATATTGCTGGAATAACAACAACACAATAAATTCAATAACATGACTAAAATCACCATAATACAAGCCACAAACCAACAAAAAACCAGAAAAATCAAAAACTACAACAACAAAAATCCATGAATAAAATTCATCGAAAACTACAATGACACTAGTATTGCAATAAAATCCATGAGCTTCACGAACCTTCACAAATCTGCAAAATGAGAAGAGAAATAGAACAAATAAACAGTTTTAGGAATAAAAAATGTCAAAGAGCCAGATAGACAGAGCTGAAAGATGGCTAAGAAAAAAATAGTGTGGGAAACAAATAGCAACTTCATCGAAAATGGTCAAAACATCAATGGCGTGGCATTCATGAACAATAGAATAATGATAAAAAATCATTCGAGGACCTCTAGATAAAGGGAAGTCTAAAAGCACCATACTGGAAAACTTAACTAGATAAAAACCATTACCTATGTCAATAATGGTGATAATATCATTTTACACCCACATCTTTTGTAGCTTTCCTTCTGATAACTTCTTAAACCAAATCTTTCTTTCAAGTAAGTGTGGATTGTTTTCATGACTTGAACACCCTAGCTTCCTTTTTTATTTATCTTTCAATAGTTTGTTAGATAGTTAAGTGCAGTGGCGGAGCCACGTTGTGGGCTGCTGATGCCTTGGCACTGGCTTATTTAGCCACGTTCATTTAGTCACACTTGAAACGTAGCAAATTCTGTTTCAATTTTTTAAAAAATTAGCTACGTTTTGATCGTAGCCAACGAACCGTAGCTATTTGGGTACTGGCTGAATTTTTTGACACTCGCTAACCTGTCATGCTGACTCCGCCACTGGTTAGGTGGAGTCGAATAAGGGAGACATCCACCTGTAGAATCCGTTAAATATCAATGAGCTAAGCAATAACTTATAATAAAGGTCTTGATATTTCTTTTAATTCAAAATCTTGAAGTAAACAACTTTTGGATTTGTTCACTTAAATTGTTCTTATTTAATCCATTTAAAACCAACATAATACTTTATTATTCACCTTTAAATTTTATTTTATTTTTTTAAAAAAAGTCACACAAACACTTTTATCTCATGTTTATGATGCAGAGGCGAATGGAACAAAAGGAGAAAACTTATATAAAGAATTCCTGTGGAATTGTTAGATAATGTTTATGGCGATGAGACTCAGCCCATGTCTTAGGACCTGGGCGATGACCATAATCATCCAGCTGCATGAATTTTGTTAATACTGTTTGGATGTATTTGATTAGTATATGACATGGACTTTTGTATATTTAATACTATTTGGATGTATTTGATTAGGACATGACATGAACTTTTGTACATTTAATTGTATTAATTAATATGTTTTGATTTTGATATGTTGTTTACTTTGATTATATTTGTTTATCAGGTACAATATATAAATTGGTATTAATTTTGTAGAGATAATTTTCAAAAAAATTCGACGGAATTAGCTTTGTGTAGAAAATCGTTATAAGAGTTTTCGACGGAATTTTATTCATTTTTCGTCGAAAATTTTCGACGGTATTCACTTTCCGTCGAAAATCATTATAATAATTTTCGACAGAATTTTATTCATTTTCCATTGAAAATCATCATAAGAGTTTTCGACGGAATTTCTTTCATTTTTGGTCAAAAATTTTCGGCGAAATTCATTTTTTGTCAAAAATCATTACAATAGTTTATAACGGAATTCATTTCGTCGAAATGTTTAGTCAAAATTTTTTATGAAATTAATTGCGTCAAAAATATTATTATCAACAAAAAGAATTTCGACAGCTTGAATTTCGTCAATAATTCGTCGAAAATAAAGTTTTTAACTGAAATTTTACTATCTTCGAAGGAATTTTTTCATTGAAGAAATGACATTAATATTGTACTTATTAAAATCAGAAACACATGACTCACTTAATTCCTAACCGTAATTACTCTTCCCAATTTATTTATTTTTTCTTAACGCCACCCGAGTCCACAATTTCAAATTTTAGTGCAAAATTACTACGAAAATTTACTCCACTAAAAAAAAAAATATTGGTTGCATATGAATGTTTTATATCAATTATGTTAGGTACGTTCTTGTCACTCACATAGTTTCATTTGCATACCACTTTTCCTACGAATGCGTGCATACGCAAACTGACATGAAATGCACTACAATTAGGGTGGCATGAGCCATGCAAGTTATTGACTCGATCATTGGAAATTTATGGAGTCCTACACTCAAATTCGTTTGAATTCCAAGTTCATTAAGTGGTTGCCACATCATTGTCTTCTTTCTTTCTTTTTTGTTTTTGTTTTTGACAATAACGTATTGTCTTTTTTTATTCTTGATATAAAGTATATATTATACGAGAGGATAAGATTAAATTAGATTTGAATCAATTTTTACAATCATTTTACAGCATAGTATACGTACTATAATCAAAATTGACAACAAAATATAAGATACTCAGTCCAACAAGATAAATAAGCACTCTCGCGAGAAATCACATCCAAATAAATCAATGTTATTAAAATTGGTTCAGTTATTGATTCGACCGAGGTAGTCAGTTACTGGGTCATTGATTCAATCAATGGATCACTGGTTCAATCGCATGACCCGGTAATTATATGTAGTTTTATAATTTATATTAAAAAATTATAAACATACTCAAATATCTAAAAAAATGATAAATATTTCAAATATTTTAATATAAAAAATAATAATCACATATTATTATCCAATAAAAGATCAAACAAAAATATAATGATCGTAATACGGGGCTTTAGGTTCATAAAATGACATCTCTAACTATAAATCAAATCAAATTTTTCTGCATATTGCATAATTTAGATAATATTAGTGTTGTAGATACATAACTTATGTAAGTCAATAAGTAAAAAATATTCAAATATGTCCATTATGATTCTTTTTTTTCTTGGACCGGGCCGGGTCACCGGTTTTCATGAAAATCGGTCGGGTCAGACCAGGTCACACCGGTTCTGATGCATAGTCGGTTCGTTGCTTCAACCGGACCGGTTATATGACCGATTTATCGGTTCCCAGGTCGACCCGGCCGGTCTATCCGGTTTTGTTAACACAAAAATAAATTCTTTTTTACCTAGTCATTTTGGTTATTATTATTTATATTTAGATAATGTAAAATATACACCCAACAATTAATGTTATATATATATATATATATATATATATATATATATATATATATATATATATATATATATATATATATATATACATGATGAAAACTTGTTTTCCTACACAAACAAAGAGACGTGAAGTCCATAATTTTTTATTTTCTCTTTCCTCAACTCATTTTCTCTCTCTTCTTTTAGGTTAGTGTAGGACCAAATAGTATTTTTCATGTAACATTATACATGTATAACCCTATATATATATATATATATATATATATATATATATATATATATGTGGGTTTATCACAAAATTTACACACACAACACACAACATCTTGAAAGAGGAGGCAAAACGAATCTCTATCATGGTTAATCAATAAAACCCTATATATATAGTATCTGCAAAAAAAAAAAAAATATATATATATATATATATATAATCAACTTATACCAATATATATAAAATTAATTATTGATTTTATTTATATCTAACAATTTAATTTATTAATTATAACAAAAATAAGATACAAGTAGAATTAACGATTTGTAAAAGTCAATATTTTAAGTCAGTGTAAGATTGCTTTTGGTCCTTACTAATTAAGCCACTCAATTGGCTACCAACAGGTCTAGATTCATTGCACGGGTTCATCATAGGTAGTTTCGGGTATGTTTTATGGTCAAGTATCAAGAAATTGCTAATTTTGTAAAGCCCATGTTCAAGGGATGAGTTAGGCTGAAACTGAACGGTGCCTAAGTTGGTGTTGGGTTTCAGCCTTCAACTCTCAAACTTGGGTTGAATTGACCAATGACAATCTTTAGGCCCAAGACTATATAATATAATATAACCCCCTACGTCATAAAATTGACTTCACTTGTGCATTTAGATACTCTCCTGCATGCAAGCCAGCCAGACAAAAGAAAAGTGAAAAAGAAAAACAAAGAAAGTAGGCATGGATCAGATAAAAAGACACGTGTAAAAGAACTAATAATAACAGACAAAAGTTTCTTATTTTCTTAAAATTATATCATTTTCATTTGCTTTAAATAAATCTCTAATACACACACTTGTGTTTTCTTCTGGACTGAGTTTATCAGCAGTTAAATGATACAAGATTTTTTTTTTCTCTTCTTCTTAAATCTGTCACTTTCGATCGGTGTAAATGTGTAATACATGTATATGAGGTATATTTGGAGAAATTAAGGGCTCGTTTGGTGGATAGTATAGGATAATGGCAGAATATGATATGAGGCTAATAAGGATAGGATATGATACGAGGCTGATAAGCCTATATCCTCTCTCGTGTTAGATGAGCACCTGATTAGTAATCTGATAAGATTATGTAGAAGGAGAAATGAGAAAGAAAAAAATATAATATAATAAATACAAATATATTGAGTAGCGTGAGAATATATTGGGTATTTAATATTGATATTCTATCCTATTGAATCTCAACCTAACTCCCTCCATAAGATAAGAAATCATGTATCGAATAGGATAAAATGAGACAATAGGATAAGCTAATCATATCCTATTGATCCAAGAGATAAAAATAAGATATGATAAATTATTATATCCTATCCTCCCTATCAGGTGCTCCAAATAGTAAAATTACAAGTACACTCGTTGTTACATGTTAGATAAATTAAAGTTCATATACAAAAACTTTTAACTTATGTCATGTAATTTTTCTTATAGTTTATTTGTCCGTCCTAAGTTTTAAAATCAAAATGGCGAACTATCTTATGCCTGCCAAACAAATGCATCCTCTATAGATGGATTTTGATAAATTTCAACCCTTCTTAATTTGCAGTCACGGGGTCAAAAAAGTATCGAATTTTTGGCATTATGCAAACAAACCAAACCAAGATCTTTATTTAAAAAAGTGTAGACAGGGCATACAAAATTGTGTCTTGTATTGATTCACTGACAATAAGCATTTCTTGCACGCCTAAACCAGCCTCTGATCTTTTGTAGGTTATATTGATAAACACAAGAAACCAAAATCTTGGAGAACACTAAAGTTTAAAGGTAACACATATTTATCCATCCAACGCTTCCAACAACCAACAGTGAAATTATTTGATCAAAATTTCATATATATTTTTTCTCTCGTTTTATAAATTTTTAGTACTATTGTATATCTAAATTTAATACATCTTTCGAACACACACACACATTAAAAGAGAGAGAAAAAATTTAACAGAGAAAAAAAATTAACTCACATATAATATTTTCATGTATGTGTAGGAAAGTGAAGTTATATTATGTTACATGATAAACATAAAACTGATATTTTTTCTCGCTGAAGGTCCTTCAGCCAAAGATCTTTTTTGACCGAAGTAAGAAAAGACAATGGTATAAATGGAAAGAAACAAATGAAAGACAAAAATCACATTTTTACACCACAGTGGCATAGTGCATTAATTTCATGCTAGTTTGTTCCTATTGTTCTCGAGAAATCCTCGTTGAAGGGAAAGATGCCTTATTTAAGAAGCGTGCTTGATTAGTTATTGTCCATTTTTTCGGTTCTCTCAAATTTTTGTTCCTTTAGGATTAAAATAGAAGAAGGTACCTAGCCACCTACCTTTAAGGAGATATGTGAAGCTCGTGAAGAGGGACCAAAGCAAAAAAAGAAGAAAAAGAGCGTCTGAGCATGGCTAGCATTTCCTGTTTTGAATTTTCAATGGAGACTAGTCATGTGCTCATAGCTGAGGAACACTAATGGCTATAGGTGAATGTTTACTCATAAGTTGGCGAGAAAGGGACTTTGTTGCTTCCAACTTCCAAGACTATGGTGAAAGGATAACTAAATATCACCATTGATATTTCAGTAGTGTGGTCCTTTCGATCATATGCTTCATGCACAAATATATTTACACGTATACTAAAGAAAAGTAGATTTGTTTTTGCTCGTGACTGCATTCATTTCAAATTAAATGTGACTCTAGAAAGATTTGATTATAAGTAATAGTCTTGATTTAGAAAGTCATGTTACAACTTATTTTAGCAACTTTACTTCAAATTTAAACCTTTCACAATCCAAGAAACGACCATTTTTTTGCCTTGAAAAAAAAAAAGAAAAAAAGAAGAGGGGGCGAGGGTGGAAATATCTTTGATACTACATATATATCGATTTTTTTAAATATAGTGTATATTTCATTTAATATTTAATAATTTAACAAAAAAATGAAACGTGTCTTATTTTGTCAAATTAATAATAAATAATTTATTTTAAAATTAGGAGAGAGAATAATTTGATAAAAAATTAACTAGAAGAAATGATTAATGAAAATGTTGGATTATTTAAGTGTGATGAGTCTCATATTAATTGGTAATAAGCTAAGCATATAAATGGGAGGACCCATTAACCCATATTTTAATTTTTTTAAAAAAAATAAAAAAATGGGCTAATTACGAATACCATCATATCAAGTGGATCCGACACCACATCTTAACCTAAAATCTTAAAGCATTGGGTTAATGAGTCCTCTCACTTATATGCATTTCACTTAGCGCATTACCAACCAATGTGTGACTCAACACACTTGAATAATCCAATAATCTCCTCATCGAGTGTGAAATCCATCATTAGTATGCTTTCCCTCAACCGAGTATTACTCAACCCGTCTCATAGCCAAACACCTGGCTAGCCAGGGCACAAACCAACTCTGAAATCACTGTCACACAGGTCTAAGGAAAGCTCGTGACAGGAGACCACCCACAATGGATCAAGTGGCCTAAATACACCAAGTAGATCTGATCCCACATCTCAACCCAAAACATTAAGGTATTAGATTCATGCATTTTATTTAGTCTATTAACAATTAACGTGATACGAGAAAACAACCATTGCTATATATCTCATAATCCAAAAACACCAAATCACCATCAATCATCCACAGAAAATTTGTTTATGTATTCATTCTCTTTTTAATATTAAATTTGATTCATGAGAAGTTCAAATCATAATATCACATTATTGTCATCATTAAGAGCGTAGATTATGTCATGGGTGAAATCAACTTTTGTTTGTTTCTTTATTTTTTTTATTGGGTTTAACAATTAACAATTAACATGAGACGAGAATTGATATATCTCATAATTGTAACACCAAATAATCAAATCCACAGAAAATTTGTTTATGTAATTCTATGTTAAAAAAATTATATATAGAAGTTCAAATCATAATATCACATTATTGTCATCATTAAGAGCGTAGATTATGTCATGGGTGAAATCAACTTTTGTTTGTTTCTTTATTTTTTTATTATGCTACACTTCTATTTGGCTTCATTATGAGCGGATGATGACCGGACCAGTTCAATAAGTATGTACGATTTGGTTAATTTGAACTTGATCTTTATCCGGTGTTGTCATTAGCTAGTGATGACTCTAGAGCTAGTGATGACTCTAGAGTTTTTTTGTTTCGTGGTTTTGTACCCTAAACCCTCAACCACAAAGATAAATGTTGATATTTCAGTTGAAATATAAGATATGAGTATGTAAGTGTGAGAGTATGTGTTTGATCATTTTCAATGTCATTTTAAAAAGAAACTTAAAGTCGTAATCTTAAATTTACTCTGAACTTCAAATTAATCCATCGAGAACTTATTAAATTATTGAAAGATATTTTAAAAAATAGATTATTCTGTAACATGCCGTACTTAAGAAAAAGAAAAGTTTATGATTTAACTGCTTCATATATAAAGGGATTAGGTCTTTATCGGAAAAATAAAAGGTAAAACTTCTTCAGCTTCGAAAAGAGCAAAGTCTTCCAAATAAAAATTATAAAAATATTATATAAAAAGAGAATGAAAAAGTGATGATATACCAAAACATTTGTCATGTACTAACAAAGAGCCAACCTCACAAACTTCTAATTCTTAGATGCAACACCTGAAAACAAATTTTTGAAGTATACAAAAAGTGATTATTGCGACTTGAAGTTACTATTTTTTTTAAATAATTTTCAATCATTTTAACCGTCTGGACTAATCTCAGTATCGTGTCCATTGTCCAATATCCAGAGACATTTCATAAACTGGAGCGGTGATGCAATAAATATCGATTTTAACATAAACTTAGTCTTTCGTCTGAAAATAATTTGAAAGTAATTATAGAAGCAACTTTGCATTTTCCATCATAAATGCAAAGTAGTTTACCTGAACCGTTGCTTTAATTTCACATGGCTAATTATATCTACTCGTACCAATAGTAGCGGACTCAGAAAATGACATAAATATTGGGGTGAAGTGACCATCTTTTCATTTCATTTAAAAACAAGGATTTGTTTAAACATTGAAATTAATATGGTCAAAGGAGTAAAAAATTAGTGAGAAAAATAAATAAACAAACTAAGAATTAAAATATTAGCAAAATATTTTATGACATCACATAATCGAAGTAAAAGGCATGGAACAACATCTCTCACTTCATTAGAGGGGGAGTAAGAAAGATATTTAATTCACATGGCATGCTTAGCAACTTTGATTACTATTACATTTGTTGCAAACATGGGTTTCCAAATGTCAATTAGCTAAATTAACCAAATTCAAAGCCAGTTAAATTGAGAGGATAAAAAGGTCCATTCCAGTTTAATCCATATTTGGTTCTCTTGACATGTTAAATTTTCTTCCCATTTATATCTTGAAAAGTGAAGATATATGATGCAAAGCAATTAATCATATCAAACCAAACATGTTACTTTGATTGACGCATGAGAGCGGTAAATAAGTGGGATATACCATAAATTTAATCTTAAGTATTATTTTTAAGAAAAATTTAAAGTTTTAATCCTACATCTGTCCCGAACAGAATTACCTATGATAAAAGATATATGTTCGTTACCAAATAGTGGTAGCTGGATTATGCAACAGACTCAATCTTTGGTTTACTTTTTGTGCTTCCACCTTAAAGTGGAGGGCGGTGAGGATCGAACCTCAAACTTTAATACCACGTAAATAACCTTAGAATACATCACCCCAGGAGAGGTTTAAAGTGGTTAATACTCGATCCAATAAGTGAATAAGGATTAGTGAATTTGATCTTCTTATATATTATTTTTGGGAAAAATTTAAAATCTTATTCCTCAACCGAATAAAATATATATATATATATATATATATATATATATATATATATTCGATTATGAGAAAAATAAAAATAAAATAAAGCATTTAAGTCCCTTTAACGATATCTTCCAAGAACAGTACATGGCTCTTCTTCACGCTATAACCTTGAACTAAGAAAACCTGCGCGTGTCTCTCTATGTTTGTGACACTCAAACATATATTTATTTCACTTGTCCTCTCTGCTCTGCATAAAACAGAGTCCTCTGTTGGATATTCATTGCAATGAGGTTTATTCGAACAAACAGCTTGAAGAGGCTCTTTTCCTTGAGAAGACGGGGTTCGGAGGAACAAGTTCTGAGCCCGAACGGTTCAACTTGTGAAGAAAACAATGAGAGCTTGAAGATTCTTCCTTATGAAGAACCTTCTCAAAGACCCACTTGGAAATGCTTCTCTTATGAAGAATTGTTTGATGCAACCAGTGGCTTCAGCTCAGGTGATTTATTGAGTCTTGTTTTTTAAAATCATTAGTATCTTTCTTTTAAGTTTTGGGAAATGAAAGTTTAATTTTTTTTAATTTTTTTTTTTTTTGTGTGACAGAAAATATGGTTGGAAAAGGAGGCTATGCTGAGGTTTACAAGGGAACACTGAAAGATGGTGAGGAAATTGCTGTGAAGAGGCTCACGAGAACTTGCAGAGATGAGAGGAAAGAGAAAGAGTTTTTAACAGAAATTGGAACAATTGGTCATGTTCGCCATTCCAACGTATTGCCTCTTCTGGGGTGTTGTATTGACAATGGTCTTTACCTCGTTTTTGAGCTATCCTCTAAAGGTTCTGTTGCATCTGTTCTACATGGTACTCAAAAAACTGAAATCTCTTATTTTTTCTCATAAAAAACTGAAGTTTTGGCTTCAAAAGTACTTGTCATGTCATCATCTGGGTTTGCCAGAAAAGAAAAAGAGGGTCTTAATATTATATGAATCTTGTTGTAGATGAAAAATTGACTCCAATGGATTGGAAAACAAGGCATAAAATAGCTCTTGGGACTGCACGTGGCCTCAACTACTTGCACAAAGGCTGCAAGAGGAGGATAATCCACCGGGACATCAAGGCATCAAACATTCTATTGACACTAGATTTTGAACCACAGGTCCTTTCATTCTGCAATTTTATTTATTTTTACTATTTGACTAGAATCAATGTTTCAAATACAGTGCTTTTGATGGGTTATTTTTATGAAAAGTTCTATGTTTTGATTGTATCAGATATCCGATTTTGGACTAGCAAAGTGGCTTCCATCTCAATGGACTCATCATTCAATTGCCCCAATAGAAGGGACATTTGGGTACTATTCTTTTCCATGATCCTTCATTCATAGCTATCAATATGGTATAAAACCACTCCCCATTGAACCCGACTAGCGAACGTGGGGTGGAGGAAATCCTTGTACGCAGCCTTATTCTTGCCTAATTGCAAAGAGGCTGTTTCCTGGATTCGAACCCATGACCTTTCAGTCATGAAGGAACAGTTTTATCAATATGGTATATTTTTCCAAAAAAAGAAAAGAAATCTGGTTTGAAAATGGAAATACTCTCTATCTTTTGCAGGCACTTGGCCCCTGAGTACTACTTGCATGGAGTTGTTGATGAGAAGACAGATGTATTTGCCTTTGGTGTGTTCTTGCTAGAAGTCATCTCTGGGAGGAAACCGGTTGATGGGTCTCACCAAAGCTTACACAGCTGGGTAAGTAGCCCCCTTTTTAGTTTTGCATCTTTGTTCTTTTATGAACTTGGCATATTCCATTGGAAATATCTTGTTTGGTTTCTTCTAGTCTTGGGCTACACTAATGGTGGCTTTTAACATTGATTAGTTTAGTTAAAAAAAAATTTATGTATTAACTATTTATTCTGAATTAACAGGCTAAACCAATTTTGAACAAGGGTGAGATAGAACAGCTTGTAGATCCTAGGCTTGAAGGGGCTTATGATGTGACACAGTTAAAAAGACTTGCCTTTGCTGCCTCTCTCTGCATCAGGGCATCTTCAACTTGGAGACCTATCATGAGCGAGGTAACTTTCACTTGTTTCTTCTCTTACATCACTTCTTCAAAATAAATAAGGGGAATGATCCGTTTACAAACTTTTTGTTTACAAACTCTTACAAATTACACTATGTACTCCCGATAGTGTAACCTGTGTTCTCCCGGGAAAACATAAAGTAGTTTATAAGAGTTTGTAAACAAAAAGTTTGTAAATATAACCTTCTGTTAATTTATTTATTTGGTTGTCTTAGTCCTTTTTACTATAGTAAAAGTCCCCAAGCCATCATGGGATTTAACCCTGGATTCTCAGGCTCTACTTCTTATAGGATCAATGCTAGCAAGGGTAGTTAGATATTGAATATTGATTTCTTATTGGTTACTCTTTTCTCATAATAGAATAACTTCGTGTCTGGGAAATTAGCCATCCATTTCTTTCCATCTATTTTCTCCTTCCCAAGCAAACTATTACCAACTACATTTTGGTCATCAGAATAGAACAATAAAATGACTGGTATAACCACCATGATATTGCACAAGTTATACACATTTGATGTATAGGAAACTATTGTATATTCTGTCCATTGATACGTAGAACAGATTGTGACTCGTCCACTTGGCATATTTTTATCCCATTGCTTAGGGATATTTTATTTATACTTGATCTTTCATGCCCCATGTTAGCAATGCTTTCAAGTATTAGTACTTCTATGCAAAAAAGAATGGATGACTGCTTTTAATAACAGCTTAATAAATATATGTGATTTTGTGGAAATAGTTATCTAATTAGACATATGCATGTTGTTAGTGGATCAAAGGTTTCAACAAAACTTTTTTTAATATTGATTCTTTGGATATTAATGAGTTTTCTCAACGGCACATTTTATTTTTTGAGCTGATTTCACAATCGCAAGCTTTGTCAATTTGTCATATTATCTATTAGCATTTGTGGCGTGTTCACTAATCCAATTATTAATTCTTTTTAGCCTGTTGTCAAGTTACAAATAAACTATTATATTAAGATCAGTAATCGAAATTTCAAAAAAAAAAAAATAATCGAAATTTCTAAAAAAAATACCATACTGTCGGCTATCATTTTATTTAATAATGATGGCCTTGCTTAGATGACTTTGCTCATCGTTTTCAGCAGTCAGAAATCTGATGTAGGAATTAGATTCGTTCAAATTTTCATAATTTCATTGGCGGCCTTTTATTTTTCTCATGCAAATTGATTACTCAGTTGATGTTCTGTCTTACCTAATTTTAACTTTTATGCTAATATGACAACAGATAATAAATAGGGCAGTCTCATAATATTATTTTTTGTCATTCATGTATATAAATGGTAAATAATTAAAAATTAAAATCATTAAAAATAAATATAAAAATATAATGCAATAGTAAAGAATGTGTTAAAAAAATTATATATTAAACTAACAAAGTGGTGCGTAGGTTCCATGTGTCACCCTTGTGTGCTGATTTAGACCTTTATCGTTGAAAGAGGTGAAAGACATTCAATTCATTTAGGATTGTGGGCCTTTTGTTCTTATTGTGGTTCACGCAAAGCAATAATGATTGACACTATGCACATAATGGTCAGAAAAGTCTTAGCATATATAGATATGAGAGGTTTATATTTACAAATTTTTTATTTATAAACTCTATTATTTTTTTTCTATAGAACACTAGGTTACATTATGTTCTCCTGAGTACATAGTGTATTTTGCAAAAATTTATAAAAAAAAAATTTCAAACAGATGCTTCCCCATACAATGACTTTAATTAATTGTTACATGGTTTGAAATAATTTCTTCTAGGTTGTCTTTACATGTTAATAAATAGTCTTTTAATATTTTTGTTTGTTTTCATTGAAAGGTATTGGAGATAATGGAAGAGGGAGATATTGATAAAGAGAAGTGGAAAATGCCAGAGGAAGAAGAAGAGCAAGAGGAAGAGTTTTGGGGTTTTGAGGATCTGGAATATGAATTTGACAGTTCCTTTTCAATGTCTTTACCTGACTCCACCGGAAGTACTTAGGATAAAGGGGGAATCGATCCTCTCATGTGGAAAAGTGGTCATGTGATCATATTATTTAATCACATCCATTTATTGATTATGAGGTATGAGAGAGAAAAATGTATGATTTGTTAAACGAGTGATTATAATCCAATAATATGATCATATGATCATTTTTTCACTTGAGAAGATCCATTCCCGGACAAAGGAGTTAGATGCTCCTTTCAATTACCTGTATATATATATACATGTTTCAAAGATAAAGGTTGAGAGGAGTCTCTTGTGGTTGTGCTACTCCTTTCTAATCAATCTTTATAACAAAGTGTTTTCTTTTGTTTTTTGTTTATGTGGATGTGAAATATTTATCATAATTGAACTTTTTATGTCGGCAACTCCAGAGGAAAATGACACAGCAAGGTTGTGTTACCGACCTAATCATCATTCACTGATAAACACGTTATGTTAAACATGGCGCATATGATTGGATCCAAAAGGTCCACTATGCAATTTTTCCACATGATGTGAACTATATAAGAGTTTTTGGATGGAGACAATGGAAATAAATTGTTTATACTGATGGCTCATACTTTTCAAGCTCACTTTGCAATATTTCTGGTTATTATAGGACTTACGTAGAGAATTTGTCTTTACAAAAGGAACAAGAATAAAACATCATCTCATGTTTCTTTCTTTTTCTTTTCATTACACCATGTCATGGGATTCACTAGAAAAAACTTGAAAACTTTTAAGAGAATGTAGTAAATTTTTAAAAATATATAATAAAAATTATTCAATCGCATTTACGTATAAGAATTAGGGTTCGTTTTTTTTGCAGTTAAGTAAATGTAGAGAATTTATCTGCATTAACTGCAGAAATATTTTTCGTAAGAATTAATTCTTAACAAAGAAGTGAATTTTAATTCTAAATAGAAGGCTCAAAATCAAGCATAATATAATAATGTGGGAAACAACCATTACGCCAAACAACCTAGTCATCTGCAACTCTTATTGCTTTCAAAAGATATTCGACGAAAGAATAATAAAATGAAAAATATATATTCAATCTTTTTCAGTATTATTTTTTGAAGAAGTTTAAAGTCTTAATTCTGGAACCCACCCCAAATTGGACTAGTCGCGAAGTGATGAATAAATTAGAATATGTCTAAAAAAAGAATAATAAAAGAAAAAAAATTATCTGAGGTTTCAAAATATCTCATTTCAGCTTTTCCATGTACACTACACGTGATATATATGCAGTCTCAAAATAATTTCTTTGCTTTTGGCAATTTCATCTTAATTTGCTTTATTTCAATTACATTATTTTTCTTATATGTCTTCCATAATATTATCTTTTAAGAGGGGAAATGCTCCCATTATATTTTAATAATATTTTTTTGTTACTTAATAATAATGAATTTTGATGGAATAAGCTCTGAACTTATAAATTACAAGGAGCTTTAGTTTCTCATAGCCAAGAAATCTTCTTGAGGATGAATGTATTTTTTAAAATGATAATCGTAATAGAGCATAATAATAATAACTAAGCAACAAGAAATTTCATGGATTTATAGGCTGTCATGCAAGTTGCCATATGCACTATGCCATTATCCACTATTTGGAAATTATAAGGCCCAGTAGAGCTGTCATGTACTTCTGAATGCATGTGACCTTACTTTACTCATTTTCGTGCATATATTCAGAACCAAATCTTTAGACAGGTAGAGCTTAATATATTAATATGTGATTTATTAATCTCATGCAACAGGAGAAAAGTTCTCTTATGTTATAGAGATAATCATGTGTGGGATCCATCCACTTATAATTTTTTTATACAGAAATCGATGTATGTATAGGAGAGAAAAATACGCTTATGTAACATAAGAGTATATTTTCTCTATTAATAATCAGATTAAAAGAACCCTTGTGGACTTGTGGTTCTGTTACATATGCTTTTTGTTTTTAGTCACGGTAATTTATTTACATAGGTGAGGGGGTTCTTTGTTTTTGTAGATAGGCAAGATAGCAGGTAAAATAACTTATTTGGTCTTATTCTTTTTAAAGTGGACTCTGCTTGGGAAAAAAATAAAATGGGTGAATAATGATACTTCTAGTTTATTTTTAGTTTATTATGTTTTTATTCATAATTATAAAAAAAAAACACTTTTGTTTCTATATTATTTTTCATTTCTTTAAAAGGTTGTGAAGGAAATGGTGGAAATAAGTTTTTATTGTTCTCACTATCTCTTTTATAAATTCTTAAAAATAAGAAACAAAAAAAAAAAAAAAAATAAGCCAAAAGGTGACTTAGATGCTGTTATGTGTACACATTATATCTTAATAAAAACCATAATGGAGATAAAAGTGGTCCAACGACAGTTAATGCATTCTTAGGAACATAGATTTTATTCTAAATTATATACTTTCGGTAATCGCAATTTATTATTGTGTATATCTTCTATTAAACAATTAAAATGAGTTAATGGTCAACGGTATGAATAAATTCGCATGATATAGTCATTGTACCAAAAACAATTTGAATTCATGATATATTTATCTCCAAAACGTCATGCAAAACAATCAGAATATTATTAATGTGACAACTTTATTTTTACATAAAAAAAAAGTAAAAAATGAAAAATAAAGCAGATAACAATAAGGGTTTTATAATTCTCATGTTGAAGGAGAATTAAAATCTTATGTTATAGAAATAAAAAATATGTGAGATCCATGTGTTAGAAAAAATTATATGTAGGGGTTTTATAATTCTCAGCATAAAAATCGAAGGGTGTGTAGGAAAATTTGAATTCTCGTATTGAATGAGAATTATAAAACCCTAAGAATATTAGGGGCAGTTGATAATGTGGTAGACCTTTTCGGACGGCAAATGTTGCTTCAAAGTTGATTTGATTCATCAAACGATTGCATTTATGGTCTGTGTTAGTTGAACGCTGCCCCAAACAGCCCAAAAAGTTGCTAAGAAAGTAGGAGATTGAACCTTGAACTAATGATTTCAAGGTTGTTAAGCTTAAAAAAGACTTGGAGGAAAAAATGGTGTAACTACAAAGATAATGCAAAGAAGGAAACGTTTAATATTGCTCAACATTATATATTATGAGGAGGGATATTATTACTACTAACATTTTCTACTACAAATTTACTACCTATCTAATCACCATTGGATCAATATTTTCTCTTTTTTCAAAAACTTTTTAGTCTCTCTCTTTGATATATTATTGTTTATTATCTCTCTGTTTATTATCTTTGTGGTAGTTGACATTGGAGAAAAATATACTTATCAGTTGAAGCCTGTAATTGTCAAAACATAGGGCCATAGGCTTACGTATTTTGTTGCAGAGCTTCTAATGTAGTTTGTATTAACAAATAACAATTACCTAGCAGATAGGGCTGTCCAATAAAGACTTCTAAATACTAAACACAAACACAGAAAAACGACTTCCTGATTTATTAAGAAAGCAATTAATCATCTAATGCCAACAAATTACAATATTTTTTACGTGAATAATTGTTTCTCCGAGTAGCAATTCTAAATAAAATAAAATTATACATCAAAGAGAAGGTTAGTCAAGAAAAGAAAAGTGTTTCAAGAGTTTGCAGTTTAACACATGTCTTTTCATGATCACAGGATCACTAAGATATTCCTAAGCTAGCTTACAATAGCCTAGATAATGTGATCAACATCTCATTTTCTGGTCACATGTTTATGTCTTTTACGTTAATTGATTGATTTATTTTGATGTGTTCATTTGTTGAGGAACATGATGATGTTGTCTTCTCCCTCACTTTGTTCGGGGTAATTTGGTTACTATCAATATTCAACGTTGATCTAAACATAACATCAGTAAAATTCACACAACTTTCCTATTAAAATTTTGGCCTACTAAATACATTTTCATAATTTATCCGGCAAAAAATAGTTCCCACATATTAGTGGAAAAATAAAATTCCATTAAAAATAAATTTCTCCTCTACCAAACGCCTCCTTATAATTTTATGCAAGGGCAAGGCGTGTCAACCTCTCGAATACCAAAATGAATTATATAATTCATTCACAAATCAAAGTGATAACTTGCACTGAACAAACAGGACTAAGGTATACCAACGAGCTATGTAGCACCGATACCAACACGGGACACGTGATACGATACAATACGACACTTCAACACGTTAAATTTAAAAATGTTAGATTTCGACACGTTAGGACACGTTTTGATATTAAATAATATTTAAAATTTATGTAATATATATTATATTTAATATTCAATAATTTAACTAAAAAATGAAGCTAAATTTATAATATTCATAAATTTTGCAAAGAAACATAAGATATCACAAATATTTATATTAAACTCAATAAAATGGTAATTGTAATCCAACGAATCTAATAGTTGGAACTAAAAACTCAACGCAACCTTTGAACCTTTTTAATATTCATAAATTTTGCAAAGAAATATAAGTTGCCCATATATATGAGAGCAACTCTACACGGAGTAGGTGACCAAGACAGCCAATCAGATTGGTGTTAGCACATTGATATCAATTTCTGACCCGTTTTCTGGGAACCACAGGTGCCCTTATCGAATGAATTAAATCAGTGTCTTAATGTCCTTGACAGTCATTTGCTATATCAGTTAGGTGGTCCTCTCCTTCCTTCGTACTCTCTGTGTCTCGATCTTTATGATACATCCAGACACCGCCAATCAGTTATTGGTGTTAGCACATTGATAAATTGGGTGACCCGTTTTCTGAGAGAAAAAGGTGAGGAGAGAGGATCGAAAATTAAAAAATAAATTAAGTAATACAGTCGATTTTATATCAGTTAGGTGGTCCTCTCCTTCCTTCGTACTCTCTGTGTCTCGATCTTTATGATACATCCAGACACCACGGCGTGACTTTATTTTATTAATACCCTCTAGCTGTTGTCATACATACTTCAAATCTTTTTTATGAAAAAAAAAAATATTGGGATACCTTCATATCTGACCAACTAAAAGACAAAATAGACATAGAAATTAGGTAAAAATGAATAAGTAGTTGTAAAGAGGGCAACAAACATTTAGTCACTATGTATTTAAGATCACGATTCACAATACTGTTACATATGAACTGTAGCTTCCATAGTATTCACTTGTATACTGCATAGACTCTCCCATTGCTTACAAGCCTACAAGATTGCTACATTGCAACCTTATTTCCCATAACATGATTTTGAAAACTTTTCGCTCAACTACATTCATCACTGTCAAAAATTTCCTGTTCATCCAAGAAGTGATAACTAAAGAATATATACCTAAAATTAATTAGCAAGGCCAAATCTAGGGGGAAGGGGATCTTTCAGGGATACTGAGCATCTGACCAACCCCTTAAAAATGAAATCTTTTGTTGACCAATATCTTCCTGCATCAGCTAACTTGACAAACAGTTCCCATCATATGTCAAAATACAAAATTGCTGATGTCAGACCAACCTGCAGCAGCTAGTAGGTAGTGTTTACACCAGTCACAGAGGGAACTAGAAATAGAATTGCCTCAACTTGAAGCCCAATCCTTATGGCCTCTTGACTCAGCTGACAGGAAGTGGTTTCAAAGTAACAAATATCATCCCTTGAACAGAGTTCCATGTATGTAGTATGTCATTCTACCATGGCTGTCCTTTTCTCCAGTAGGGACTCCAAAAATTCTGAACACAATTTGGTGAGAGGTGGCAACATATGCGATGAGCCACTAAATATGGTCTCCCAAGGCCTCTCTGATGCAGAGGAAGGAACTGACGAAGCCTTGTTCCTTTTCAAATCAATCTTGGGTAACTCTCCATAAATTGTCGTGTATCCAAATTGTCCTGAAAAAATGGAGAATAGGAAAACTGAAAAACTAATCTTATACATGCATATATGTAGATGTTAAACTTATGACCTCTTCCATATAAGTTGGGAAACAGTATAAAACATAAACTAAACATCATAGATGAAGCAGCAAACTCATCCCCACCTGTTTCTTCAGGCACAAGAAGATCATCCTGAGTAGTCATACTAAGCTCACAGGCTTCTTTGCCATACGGATCAAAGAGGACATACTCATGATCTCCATTTATATATGCAAGTGTCTGAGATGGTTTTCCATCAATAACTGATGCTTCAGATGGATCTCCTTTCAGAAAAGCAAGGCCTCCTCCCTTGGCCTGAATGAAAAGAGTAAGAGAGAGAAGAAACAACCACACACTGTAAATCTTCTTCCACATTAAGGAATTCATTCAGGCTAAAAATTCAGTTTTTTAAAAATTTAAATAAAAAGTCAATTTTGGAAGATATTTCTCGTTGCAACTCGAAAACAATCTTAAGTATCATGTAAGTATTAGATATTATCTACATCCCAAAATGTTGCCAATAGTGGAGGGGAAACAGAATCGAAATTTAATTTAGTTTCCATCTCAAATACAATGTGCAATACTAAATTGAACTTATTTCTTTATTGCAGTTGACATAAGATATTTAATGGCTTCAACAGTTCTTTTCCTGTAACCTTTTTTCTTTTGTACCCAGTATTTATTTCAACTTGGACTGAGAGGATGAAGTATGAAGAGTTCAATGTGACTCACACTACTCTATTCACATTGAATATAACTTAAGTCAGTAACCTTTAATCTCTGTGTCACAAACACTTCACAAGAAAGGAGTTGTCCCCTTTGTCATACATGATGCAACACAACGAAAAGCATGTGGACACTTCAAATTTTTGTACGTCCCGTGTCATGTAAGGTGTCAATTTTTCTTAGCTTTAAATATGTTAGTGAAAGTTTAAGAAATTAAAGTGCAATAAAAAATTACAATCCTACGCCTTTCTTAGTTAAATAAAGATACGCAAAACAGACTTCCTAAGAGTGCTAGATATGTGCTTTTAAAAACCAATCTAGATGCTTGTAGTTGATAGCTCAATTGGTGGCCTATAGTCCAATTTTGTAATGTAGACAGAATTTTGGAAAGAAACATTACCTTTGTTACAGACCAGGAAGCCACAGGAATGGGATCTGTTACGTTGAATAATAAGACCATTCCATCACCTCTAAATGTAAATTCATTTGATTTAGGAAGGAGAGCAAGGATAGCAAAATATGATAAATCCATTGCACAGGAAACAGCTGCACCACATGCATAAAAATTCTGTCAGATCAAACACTATTCCCATTCACGGAGTCATTGCTTTAGAAACAAGGAGTATCCGAGGATATGCAAAGAACAAAAGTGAAAAATATCAACCCCAGCATTTAGACATGTGCTAATGATTGCAACACTGACAGGCTATAAACTTGAATGACATGCATCTTCCAAAATTGAAATTACAAGAGACAATAAAATCATTGAGTGTAGTAGAAATTATCATAGAGAAAATATTGAGTCTTTAGACCTTCAATTTGAAGTCTGTATGACCAAGATGCAGCTAGCTTTGACATACTCCAAACAGAAAGCTGCGGTTTTGAACCACGAGATACAGACAGAAGATACTCTGACTTTCCAGCAAAGATGAGGTTCACAATTGGCTGCAAATATATATATATATATATATATATATATATATATATATATATATATATATATAAGTAAGAGAAAGGGGGAAAATGAGTACAAGTGCAAATTAATGAATCCTAAAATACAGAACCCATAATCAACGCCATATCAGGCATGTACGCTAGAATACAACAGAAAGAGATCATATTCTTGTGCAGTGTTTTCTTTCTTCTTTGTTTTTCTGGGGGAAACTGTAAGAAAATGCAAATATGGTATTGGGAAGATGAACATCATGATTAGTAATTAATAGACATAGTGGCGCACAAGGAATTAAAAATGCATTGAAAATAATCATCTAGGAGAGTAAACGTCTCTTGCAAATATTAAATGCATTTATTCTGTGTTTGTATATTATAAATAGATGAAGAGTACTTGGTTAGAATAAAACCAAGCATTTCAGTAAAACATTGCAAGCATTCCGTCTTGTTCACAATATTCTATTTTCTTCGCATTTTCTTTTCTTACTCTCTCTGTCCTGTATTTTGATGCTTTGATGCATGCTGTCAAATAAGGACCCAATAGTCGCAGGCTTTTCTGCCTCCAACAAGTAGCCTTAAATCCTCATGCAAACTCCAGAAACTAATCACACAAGCGCTAGCAAATAAACTTCACAAGTCTCTGGGTGAGGGGTTAGCATGTCTTATTTGTTAAAATGGAACACATTTAACATATAGTGGTTTAGAATGAGGAAACATTTAAAAAAAATAAAATAGATGAGTAGGGTTCAAGAAAATTACCGTAGGAGTCTCTCCTACTACAGCCATGAGCACATTCTTATCAGGGTCCCACAATGTAATAACAGTGTCTGCCGCAACTGCCAGTACGGAACCATCAGCTGAGAAAGCAGCAGCTCTCATTGCTTTATTTCTGCAAAGGAAATGATGCATCAACATGAGAACGAGTTAGTCATATCATCAACTTAACATAATCTCAAACAGAAGCAATCAGCAGTCACATCATTTTTTGCTTGTCCCGCCTAAGATTACATTTACATTCTTCATTTATGAACATAAGTAATCTTACTGAAGAGTAGCAAATCAGAGGGTTCAGCAAGGGATCTGGAAAATCCAAAGAAGAGAACTTCACACCACCAGTAATCCTCTCTTCTTCTTTTTTTCAAATAAAATCTAGCAGAAAGACTTTGTTCTTATCTCATATCCACAATCTGTTACCCTTTGATTACTTAGATGACAACTACCTTGTTCAATAAAGTTATTCCACTTTAGTAAAAGTTTACAACCCAACAAGTAAGAGGTGACTTGGGGTTGGTGCACCTTGCATTTTAACATCTATAGCCTACACAAGCAAATATTAGTTCTAAGAATGAATGTAGGATTGTATACTTGTATGACCCAACAGCATGGCACATCCAACCAGAATTCTGAAGCATCTGGCCATTCTGCTGAATATCTTCTTTGCAGACCCAAATCTGAAACATGAAAAAGAATAAATAATTGTCACCAGAAAAAAAATTCCTAAGCATGAATAACAACAATTTATCTAAACATACCTTGAAATCTCCACCATAAGATGAGCTGACAGCCATATGACGGGTCGGATGAAAAGCAACAGCAGAAATATGAGCATCCCTATCAACAACAAGTAGAAATGTGTCAACCACACCCCTTCTAACATATATTCTTGAAATTATAGGGATTTAGGTAGAGAAAGAAGAAAGAGAGAAAAATAGAGAGTGAAGAATCTAAAATTGCTATTGATTTGATGTGATATGATACAAAAGACAAAGCATAAACCTATTTTTATACTAGTATCAGACTCCTAGCCTTAATCAAATAAGGAAATATCATAATAAAATATGGAAACTAGTCCTAGGAGATCATCCAATATCCTTTAAAATATTCTAAGATACAGTAATGATATTATGAGATATTTTCTAGATATTATAACACTTCCCTCAAGCCAAAGCTTATGACAAATGAACCATAGAAAGAAAATAACAAAAATCTAGGCTCCACAAAACATGTCTGGAAAAGCAGATCAGGGTTGTAGTAGACGTTGGAAAGATGAGCATTGTCAGAAGGATAATTCAACAAGATGGCTGAAATGATCATTAGTTTGAAGAGATAGTTGGAATGTTGCATGAACAAGGAAGAAAAGACTTTTCCAGAATGATAATCAACAGAAATCTCCTAACAAGCCAATTATAGAAAGCAAGAATTAAAATTTCTCCTCCAAGTTCATCATAAACAGCATTTAAAAGTTTCAAACAGTAGAATTGTTTTATTGAAGAGACCCAAAAATAGTTGAAAATAAAATCGGGATGGAGACAGGGTTCAACTACATCTAGAACAGGAGAATAGGCCAAAGTATATGGGACTATAGATGGGGTGCGACAAAGACAGTGCTAGAGATAAGTCACCACAAAAAATGATCATGAGTGGGAAAAGTTACCATTGATATGATTCATTAGTACAAAAAGACGATATGACAAACACCTTCCAACTTTCTCCCCTCAATGCTATGCTGGCATTGGAAAAGAGTCATTTCATAGCCAAATAACAATAAATTAGAGATAACCACCACAAGAAACGCCCCAAGCACGTCAAACCTAATAGAGAGAGGAACATGTCAGATCTGAGCATTATGCATGGCAAAACACAGCTAAAGGGAGTCAAACAGCCATAGGAAGGTGGCAAACAAGGGCAAATGGGGCTGGATCTGACCGGAGATGACTAGAGAAGATGATAGGAGTCAATGCTTGCCGATGGGCAAACACTGTGAAAATACTTTTACAGGAGGGTTTTGTTGAAAACGTCAAAAAACATAGGGAAAGCAACAAATATTTTTTAGTTTTAACTATACGATATAGAAGAAATAGGAAAGGGTCAATTAAAACTATTTTAAATTTAAAACGAATCATGCACATGCAAGGCTGGATGTGCAGAATCTGATGATTGGTGCATGGCAGACCGTCCCTCTTCCAGCTGCAGCAAGACTGTAGTGGGTTGGATCCGGCAAGAATGGATTTGAGACGGCAATTGCGGAAGGAGAGATAAAAATTAGATAGGGTAGACAAACATCCACTGTAGGTGCTTAAATTGGGCAGATAAGGGTTGAGGATGGCCAAAAGAGTCCCATACTTTAGGAAACTCGATAGTGGAATAGTGATGGAATATGTCATGAAGGATGGTTTGATACTGAAATTATAGGAATTTCACTAGAGAAGGAAGGAAAAGAGAAAATAGAGATTGAATAATCTGATGTTGATATTGATTTGACATGATATGATATGATGAAAAACAAAATACAAAGTACTAACCCCTATATATACAAGTAATATAGTATTAGACACTTAATCTTAATTATATGAGGAAATAAATAGGAAATATAATGAAATATGGAAACCAATAGATTATCCAAGACCCTTTAAGATATTCTAAGAAACCATAATGATATTATGAGCATACTTTGATCTTCCCACTATAAAATTATTGCAAACTCATGATTTGGGGTGGGTTTATAATTCAATGAGCAATGATTTCAAAGCATATTATTATTTAATACATATAAAAAGTATGGATAATTAATTTCAAAATATTTAAATTAAAAATTTAAAATAAGAGAAATTGAGAATAACATATTTTATTTGTTCCTTAATTAGGCTAGCTTCAATACAAAAGTAACCCAAAGCTATATGGGCCACATCTTCAGAAGCCCAACATATGTTTTTAATTTTTTTTAAGTACTTAATATTTCTTTTTCTATTCAGATTTAAAAAACAAAAGCGACCTTATCCTTTTACCGTGTGTTATCTAAAAAAACAAAGAGTCGCAGTTGCTGCCACGTGCCACCTTCCTATGGAGCGTGCGGCGTTTTCCAACGGCCTTTCGCCGTCGACCAAGGACAAAAAGGGTCACCTACTGTCCTTGTAAAGAACCAACTCAACCCAAAACCTTAAAGTGTTAGGTGAAGGCCTTTTTAATGGTTTATATCATTCTCCAATACACCCCCTCACGCAAGAGCCTTTTGGGCTTGAAGCTTGGATATTGCATAGGCCCAATTTTTTATTTTTTTATTTTGTTTACCTTATACTTATTTAATTCAGCAAGGGGGGCAATTAGAATCGAACTCATGACCTTGTGGTCAGTGAAACTTTGATATCATGTAAAGAACCAATTCAACCCAAAACCTTAAGGTGTTGGGAGAAGGCCTTTTTAATGGTTTATATTATTCTCTAACAATCCTCTACTCAAATCGGCCTTTACTTCGTTCAACAGAGATTGTTTGGGTCGCGGCCTTCATTTCGTTCTTCTCAGATCCATCTGTTTGCGTGATGTAGCGGCGCAATAGGGCCGCGATTCATCCGTTATTCAGCCGCAATAGCGGCTGCAACAGCCGGCCGCAGCACCGTGGCGATATTCACAAGTATGATTATGAGATATTTCCTAAATATTCTAACATATCTAAAGCCACCACACATCTAACATTCAGCTAGAGAGGGAGAAGCATTATCTGGAAATGCTATGAGATGGTAGAAAAAAGCAACCACAATACTGAATACCTGAATAAGTCATGCTATTCTATTAACTACCTACATTAAGTAGGCACACTGGGACTAAAAATATAACCATTATATAGCTTCTCAAGATTTATTTCATTTTCTAGCTAAAAAATCGATGGACATACCTGTGAGGTTCATAAATAAGGGTGGATACTGAAAATCTTTTGCTATCTGAATCTAAATCCCAAAATTTCAAACAAACAAGACCTCCTATTCCTTCTTCAGGAAGCTTGACTTCAACAGTACTCATCATAGAACCATCGATAGACAGCTCCACCAAGGTCACTACCACCTATAACCACAATATACCATGACAAAAATTTAATCATCAATCAAATGCTTAATAAGTTGAGACTAGAAGTGAGAATACTTTTAAGCAAGATTGTCTACATATCATATTAACTTCACATACCGTGACCTCATCAACTGGTTGATGGTTTCTTTCAAAGACTTGAACCTGCCAAAAAACAGATTTCAACATTTTACATCCATGTGTTTAATGTTAAGGCTGCTATCACACCTAAAAAGTAATTATAAGTGCTGTAAACAACAGACCAAACACCAAAACCATATAACTTAAATTAAAACACAATGAAATACATCAGAAGATTGTTGAGAAATTAGTCTATATGGACTGTAATCTCATCATATCAAAAAATACAGGGGTAAATGGACCAAGGGAGAAAAGAGGTAGAAATGAAGATCCTCAATACAACCAAAAATAAAGTTTACCCCTATTCTGCACCCATGTATATAGAGGTAGAGGGAAGAAGGTATCTTTTATTTCAATACTAGGTTTATAACTTAAATTAATTGTATAACAAATTAGTGATAACTGATAACTTCCCTTACACTAAAAGGAAATATCCCAACTTCAGTTTTTTATTTATTTATTTATTTATTTTTATTTTTTTTTGTGGGGGGGGGGGGGGGGGGGGTGTGTGTGGTTCGACCCATTTTAAAGAAACTTGAAGAAAAAGCTATTACCTCATAAAGTCCCCGATTAGCAAACAAGCTATAGAACTGGATGCCATAGTTCTCTGTTGGTACAGCCACTAAACCAGAAGTGCAGTCAAAGGCAGCTCGGCTGGAAAGAATTTCACATATTTCTTGACATGACAAAGGAGGCTGAAAACAAAAAGTGTAATGCAAAGGTTATATCAAGCTCCAGCAAATGCAAGTTTTATGCAAGCAACCAGAAAATATATTATATATTCATATAAAATGAATAAAAAAACAAATTCATTTTGTCATTTTTCTTACAGGATTTTTTCCTTTAACATAAATGTTCTTATATTTTCTCAGTAGAGTTTAACGTGGAAATGAATTATAAAAAATCCACCAGATCAAAACCAATAGTCTGTTTAAAATGGTCATTATTTTGCAAGTTTGCAAGCCTAAATTAAAGATAAATCTTATAATAATGGTCAATAATTTAATTTTCTAAAGAATCAAGTAATGTCTAAAATGTAGTCAAATAATCAACATGAGAGGCTTTTCAATGAATTAGAAATAATATTAGGGACACACTGAGCCGAAAAACAAGAAGAAGAGAACAAATATAGGAACTAACCTTGATCCCTGATATAGACCTCATTATTTCCATTGAAGGGGTCTTTAAAATATGAATTTGATTATCTGTACAAGATATCTGCAGACCCTTAATTAGTTAGACAGTATAATGAGCTAGTTTGATGTCAGGACAGAGCAAGAGAATTCTAAGTTCTAACTATATGTTTGACTTAACATAGGTAATCCTTACCGAGGAAAGTGAGGGATCTGGAGAATCTATGAAATACAGAAGCGGTGATCCAATTCTTGGTAAAAATTTCTTGTTTCCGGTGTCGAACTGCCAAAGCACAAGAACTCCTTCCTTCCCACCTAATATATAACAAAGCATGCATATAAGATATACACATTAGTATTACTCAAACAGTTTTAAGGGTAACTTGAAACTGTAAAGACAATCACTAAGTAGATCATTAAAAAAAGCCTAATTGTAGCAGATATTTCACATATGAGCCATCGAATAACATAGGGCACGCCACATCTGACACACGAGAAATTAGAGTCCACTTAAGATTATTGGAAAAGTTTTCTAACTAAACAACATGCAAAAGAATTATATTCAAAACTACTTAATTCTGGCTTCGCAGACACCCAAGTCCATAGTTCAGTGACTTTTACAATTTATTTCAGGCAATATAGTTTACCTGAGTACAGGTAGGCTCCATCTGAAGAGAAAGATAGAAGCCTCACTCCAGCAGAGTGCCAATGCCATGTGACGCATGATTCAGCATCATCATTTTCCCTTACCCCACCCTTATCTTCCCCATCATTCATTGATCTTCCATTCACTAGTCCACTACTATCCAGAAACTTCTGAGTACCAAATCCTCTCCAAATTAAAATTCTTCCAGTTACATCACCTGCAGCCACAATTCTCTCGGTTGGATGGAATGCAAGAACTGTAAAGGTCTTTGTATGATGCAGGACAATCTTCTTGGACACAGTAGAGTCAGAGTCCATTTTAGGAACTTTCCATATATGAAGTTTGCGTTTGTCTTTTATGCCAAAAAAAATTCCTGAGGGACTAATGGTCAAAGATTCTGGTCGTTTAGTCTGTCAAAAGGAGAGAAAACATATGAGAACTTAAACAACAACAGATAATATTTAAATTGTATTCTCATATATGTTGGCAACGTACTAGTATGAACAGAAATCAAATTAATTCTGTTCTGGTTAGAGGAAATATAAATATAAATAGACATTGCTTTAGAAGTCACCATCTTCAGGGATTTTTCAAATTATGAAGTTTGAGTAAAAAATATAAAACAAGCAGTCCAAATGATATCATGCCTGGCTATTGCTCTCTCAATCCCTGTACACCGGCTCTTTGTGGGATTAGGTACTCAACAAAAATGACCCTAGTTATATTCTAACGTGTTTTGCAATAAACGTAGATAACAAAACTGAATACACTGCAAAAACAACAAAACAAGCTGTGTATATCTAGCAAATACATAGGAATGCCCATGACTGATTGAAAACTGGAAAAAGATGTTCTTGTTGAGTTTGAATTCCACATAATTTAAGCTTTTGTTCAATATCCATGACATGTAAGAAGCTGATATAGTCATAATTCATAATGTTATCACATTAACCAAGGATACATTAAGAAGTAACACCAACATAAGAAATCAGGGTCAGTGAGAATCAAAGTATGGGTTGCAGGCAACGCTTAACAATTTCAGCACATAGAGGTTTTCAAACCTTTCCAGCTAAATCAGCACATTGCTATTTGGACAGGATTACACAATAATTGATATGTATTATATGAGTGTGAGCACTTAAATGAGCTTTGCATATTTCTACAGTCCTCAGACTATACTATTATTCACAAAGTCCACAATCACAAGAAAATCTTTTTAATTAAAAAAAAAAAACTTGGAAAGCACGAAATTTGCATCAAATTTTACCTCTTTCAAAATTAGGTGGCTAACCCTCTTATAGTTTGTCAAATTACACTTCCTGATCTGTCCACAAAGAGGATTGGGCCGGTTGTCCCGGGCATTTCTATCTTGAACAGACACATAAGCAAAAATATTACGCGCCTTTGCATTGTTTTCTTCTGGAGGGGATAACATTGAAGGTATCACCTAAAAGATATAGAATTTTATTAGCCAACAAGACAGCCATCATTTCCCTATATATAAAAATCCATGAAAATAAATAAATAAACACAGCAGTAGTTCCTAATCAACAATCACAAACAGATGGACTAAGCAATGAAAACATTCACCACAGCGATATTAAAACATTGTTTGAAGTTTAAACACTTAGAATTTTAATCTTTGTTACTTTAGCAGACCCAAAGAATCACCTAACATGTCCTAGTTTGCGTTCTTAGTTCTTGGTTTTTGTTCTTTGTTTTTAATCTTGAAAATTAAAAATATTATTTTTAAAATTCTGTTTTAATTAACTTGCCGAAGTCGCAGTAAGTTTTTATGTCCTAGTATCAGTTTAGCTTACTTCTTTGAAGACATTTGAATTTTCAAAGTTATAAACTTTACTGAAAAGGGTTACCATGGAGAAAATGGGCATATGAAGATCAAGTTTCTTGATGGATTCAGGAACGGAGAAGTCCCAGTAGCGAATGGTTCCGTCGAGAGAAGAGGTCCAACAATAGCATAGAATCTTGGAAGCGGGAACGACAATGATGGAGGTGACGGGTGCAGTGTGGCCTTGCAAAGAGGAAACGCGCAAGCCAGTGGAAGTGCTGAAGATGGAGACGGTGCAGCCACTGCAAACCAGAAGACGCTTCCCGTCGTTTGAGAACGCCGGAGCACAACCCACGTAGCTTTCCCCTCCTCTCATCATGCTATTGCTAGGGTTTCCGCGTTTTCCTGAACCAGACGGTGCGTTTTACCTGCAACTGAAACTTACGCACAGAAAGAAACAATGGAGGCCCTGTCGACCGTTTTCGAAGTTTTCATAAGGAACTAGGGTTTAATTTGGCTTCTTTTTTTTTTTTTATACCAACCCTAGGCCCCTTATTTCATTCCTAAATTATATTTAATAATTTACAAATATATATTATCTGGATCAGTTAAATGATCATTCGTAAAATTTTATTTAATATTTATTTTTCTAGTTCTGTTTATACAAGTAGAACAAAATGATTAGAATCCATTTTATATATTTTTTTTAAAATCAGGTCACGACCTTTCTATTTTAAAAGGCCTAACTTGTATTTTTAAATACATTTTTTTATTAATATTTATACATAATATTATTGATTGAATAAATCCCCTCCATATAAGATGATGTACCTCATAAATAGTTTATAATTTATACATAATGATATTAATTGAATAAATTTATGTACCTCCATAAATAGTTTATAATTTATACATAATGATATTAATTGAATAAATTTTAAGGATTCAGATAACTTCAAATAAAATTTATACATTCAGTGCACATGCATCATTGAAGTTACAAATTGGAATACATGCTTCCCTTTGAAAATATGAGGACTACCAAAATGACGAACTAGAAAACATTTATTTTCCATATATAATTTATTGAAAATAAAAATTTGCACACATATAATTTATTTTTCATATATAACCAACATTTAATTGTATAATAATTCTAAAAAATAGGGAAGGTTATACTTACGACCTATTTTCCTTTACAACTAATATCTTAACCGTTGATTTCTATCAATTAATGGTTAAGATTTTCGCCAATAAAATTAATTAATTATTAATTCACAATAAATCTTAACCGTTGATTGACGGAAATCAACGATTAAGATATTGGTTGTAAGAGGTTGTAAAAAAAATAGGTTGTAAGTATAACATCTCCCCTAAAAAATAAGCTTTTACTCTAGAATGGTAGGGTTATTAAATAATGAAATTATACGCTAATAGGAAGATAAAGAAAATTTCAAATGACCCTACCAATAATCTGGATTAGATTTTTTTTTTCTTTTATTATTTCTGTGTGTATCTTTAGTATCATATACCATAAGTGCTTGAAATTTTAATATTATGTTATATGTCTAATATTATATTACATTATATTATGTATCTAATATTATATTATAATATATTAGTTGTTATATTAAAGTTATATTATGTTAATTGTTATATTAAAGTCACATTACATTAAGATATCTAGTTTTGAACAGTTTGCTAGTTTTATTATTCCTAGAATAATATCTTGCTATGGAGTTATTTTATTTTATTTTTCACATAAAATACAAAGAATGACATGTATTATTTCATTGTATGAATAGATTAGTTATCTCAAAGATTTTGTGGCATTTAGTTTACATTTGCTCAATGGCATTTTATATTTTAGGATATGCAGGTATAAATAATTTTATTAATCTCACTAACTTTAAATTATATTCTAATTAAAATGCACTTTATTACAAAAAAAATTATAAAAAAGATCTTATAAGATATTAAACAATTTACTGTAATTTTAGTAGGTTGATATCAAACCTTACATTTTAAAAGGCAGGACATGCCCGACAAATATTTTATTTTGAATCAAGTTAAG
>JAVKPL010012374.1:0-60095 GCA_032173675.1 Gastrolobium villosum | reverse complement strand
TCCAGCGCCAAAGAGACAGCATCAACCGAGGGGGTAAAGCTACCACAACGGAACAGGGTAGGAGGATCTCTTCCATATAAGGCCTTAAAGGGAGTCATTCCCATGGAATCCTTGTAAGTGGTGTTATACCAAAATTCGGCCCAATGGACCCAATTAGGCCACTGCCTAGGTTTAGAACTGCAGAAACAATGGAGGTAAGCTTCTAAACAGCGATTGACTACCTCCGTTTGTCCATTGGACTGCGGGTGATAAGCAGTACTGTAGTTGAGTTTGGTTCCCACACTCTTAAACAACTCGGCCCAAAAAGAACTCAAGAAAACCCTGTCTCTATCCGAAACAATGGTTAAAGGGAAACCATGCAACTTTACTATTTCCTTGATGAACAACTCAGCCACCTCCTTGGCCGTGTAGGGATGTTTAATTGAGAAGAAATGGGCGTATTTAGTGAGACGATCCACTACTACGAATAACGTATCCACACCCATTGCTTTGGGAAGCCCCCCACAAAATCCATAGATATGTCGGACCACACACTGGTGGGAATTGGCAAAGGCTGGAGTAGCCCTGCTGGGCTCAAATTTTGGGACTTGCATTGCTGGCACACAGCACAAGCTGCCACGTAATTCTTAATCTGGCCCTTCATCCCTTCCCAATATACCAACCCAGCTAACCGTTTATAGGTACGGAGATACACTCGGAGTGCCCACCCACATAAGAATCATGATAGTCTTTGAGAAGATGAGAAATCAGTCTAGAGTTCTTGGGAATGACCAACCTGTGTCGATAAAACAACCTTCCTTCTTTCAACTCAAACCCGATATGAGAGCTCGGGTCCGCAATCAGATCTTGCACAATAGACTTCAATTTGGCGTCTTGCTGCACCTCTTGCTCCAGAGTCTCGAAGTCCACCAATTGTACCCTTGAAATTGCCGTGAACTGCAGTTGTCGGGAAAGTGCGTCGGCCACTTGATTTTCTTTTCCCGGCTGATAATGAATTTCAAAGTCAAACCCAGTAAACTTCGACACCCATCTTTGCTGTTCCTCCGCCAACACCTTTTGGGATAGTAGATGCCTTAAGCTCTTCTGATCCGTTTTAACAATGAAATGTCTTCCCATGAGATAGTGTTTCCACTTCTGAATGGAAAACACAATGGCCATCAGTTCTTTTTCATAAACGGACTTACTTTGGGACCTAAGGGAGAACCCTTGACTGGCATATGCTAGAGGCTTATTGTCTTGCATGAGAACAGCCCCAACCCCTTTACCGGATGCATCCGTAACCACTGTAAATGTTTTCTGAAAATCCGGCAAGCTTAACACTGGAACTGTAGTCATACATCTCTTCAAGTGCTCAAAGGCAGCTTCAGCTTCGTCAGTCCAAAGGAACCCATCCTTCTTTAGTAAATTGGTGAGAGGTTTGGCTATTTTACCATAATCCCTAACGAACCGTCTATAATATCCGGTCAAGCCCAGAAATCCCCTCAATTGCTTCACTGTTTTAGGAATAGGCCAGTCCACCATCGCCTTCAACTTGTTTGGGTCCGCACTTATTCCCTGGTTTGAAATAATATGCCCCAGGTACTCTACGTGATCGCTTCCAAAACAACACTTTTTTTTATTTACTACCAACTGTTGCTGCCGCAGCACCTCAAAAACCTTCCTCAGATGTACCTCATGTTCTTCCTGATGTTTACTGTAGATCAAGATGTCGTCTAAAAAGACCAAAGCAAACTTTCTCAGAAACGGCCGTAAAATCTCATTCATTAGTGCTTGAAAAGTAGAGGGTGCGTTAGTCAACCCGAATGGCATTACTAAGTACTCGTAATGCCCCTCATGCGTACGAAATGCGGTTTTTGGAATATCTTCTTCCCTCATTCTTATCTGATGATAGCCCGACTTGAGATCCAATTTAGAGAAAATCCTTGACCCCCCCCAGCTCATCAAACAGCTCCTCCACCACTGGTATCGGAAATTTGTCCGGGACAATAAGCTTGTTTAAAGCTCTATAATCCACACATACTCGCCAGCTACCATCTTTTTTTTTAACCAAAATCACAGGGCTTGAATATGGACTGGTACTGTGCCTAATCCACCCGTTGCCCATTAATTCAGCCACTAACTTTTCTATTTCGGTTTTTTGATAATAGGGGTACCTGTAAGGACGCACAGCTGGTACTTGACTTCCCGGATGCAGGTTGATGGCATGATCACAAGACCTCTGTGGTGGCAGTGAGTTGGCCGCTCGAAACAAGTCTTGATACTCCAATAGTAGAGTATCCAACCCCTTCCAGCTGCTGCCTTCAATCCTCCCCGAGTTTCCCTCAGCACTCAGGAAATAACCCTCCCCTTGGTCCTGCAATGCTTTAACAATTGACTTGAATGACACTTCCGATCTAGAAAGGTTGGGATCCCCTCGAATTAGTACCTCTCGGTTACCCTGCTCGAATCGAAGGGTCATGTCCCTGAAATTTGCCTTGATATCCCCCAATTGTGTCAACCATTCCAAACCCAAGACTATATCTGCCCCCCCTAACTCAAATAAGTACAAATCTTGACTTACATGAGCCTCCTGGATCTGTAACTCCACCGATTTACATACTCCCTGACATTGCACCTTCTGGCCGTTCCCCACCACAACCTGATACACCGCCGTTTCTGTAACCTTCAATCCCAGCTGCTCCGCGACGGTAACCCTTACAAAGTTACTGGAGGCACCACAATCGATCATCACCACGACCCTCTGACCTCGGACCTCCCCCCAAACCTTCAAAGTTTGGTTTGAAGAGAGCCCTAGAATACTGTTCATCGACAACTGCAACTCGATCTTCGCCTCCTCCTCTACCGGTGTCTGCATCCCCCCATCAGTCTTACCGTTCTCCTCGTCCTCTTCATGGTCGTCGTCTTCCACCAGTAAGAGATTCAACTGGCGGATGGCACACCGATGAGTTGGGTTCCACCGCTCATTACACTTGAAGCACAGACCCTTCTCATGTCTTTCGCGCCACTCCGTTTGGGAAAGCCGTCGTCCTTGCCCGCCGGAGCCGTCCGCCTGAGCTCTTCCCGTGGTCGAGTGTGAGGTCTTCGCCGCCGATCCCTCTTTAGGGTTTTCACTCGAACCCGTATGCGTTGCTGAACCCATCGTATTGGAGTTATGGGCAGAGTTGCGGGTTGGGCCCATATTATTGTTGGATCCTCCCTTATTTTCTGATGGGCCAGACCCCCATCTTGGGCCCAAGTTGCTGCGGGACACATTGGGGGCCCATTGTTTAGCCCCTCCTCCCCAGCCCTCCTCTCTCCATGCTAAGTTTCTCTTCTCTATTTTCAACGAGAATTTGATCATCTCCGTCAGCTGAAGAGTCGGGTACATCAGCAGTTCCTCACGGATGCTTCCACGCACTCCGTTCAACCATGCTCCCTTTAACAGGTCCTCATCTTCGAACCGCAAGGCTCCCACCACCTTCTCAAACTCCGTTCTGAACTCTCCGATGCTTCCGCTCTGTTTGAGCGTGTATAAGGCACGATATGGGTTATCCAAGGCGTCAGGCTGAAATCTACTCAGTATTTCTCTCCGAAACAACCCCCAATTACCGTCCGGATTGCTAACCTCCCACCAATGGTACCAGTGAAGTGCCTCTCCTTCCAGGCACACCAGCACCGACGCCAACTTCTCTGCTTCAGTGATGCCATTGACGGTGAAATACCGTTCCACTTTGCTCACCCATCCAAACGCGTCGTCCCCGGAGAACAAGGGAATCTCCAGTCTCCTGGTCACCAGAGGATTTCGATTAACCCTCCGATTGAATCGTTCCCCATCTACTCCAGAACCACGCTCCTCTGCATCGTCTTCCTCGTGACGAGAACGACTTCTTCCTCTAACAGACATTTCGTCTAACCTCCGGATGATCTCCGCCACCCCTGTTTCGGTTGCCTCCATCCGTCTCGCCATCTCTTCTTGACGAGTGTTGCTCCTTCTCAAACCTTCTTCCAGTATCTCTAGTCGATTATCCATCCTTCGGGTACTGACCATCCCACAGAGCTCCAAGATCGGAGCTCTGATACCAATTGATAAGGCACCGGTCAGAAATTAACAATCCAACACAGTAACAAGACGTTTTTTGGCCCGGAAAGAACACTTTCCGGAGTTTTCTCTTTATATTAATGAAAGCAAATTCTACAGCACTAAGACTACAGCAAGCGAAAGCAAATAACAACGATGAATGTTCTTCGAAAGGAAATATTAAGGAAAAAGAAGTTGCTATGTAAATGACTACTGTGAGACATTCGAGAGGTCCCACTCTCTCCCAAGAATCATTTCCAGCCTACTTTCCAGATGCCCCTCCCATGCCTCCTTCCCACCTCTTAACCACTTTTCCCCGTAACCAACTCACACCTCCACCCTTTCTTTCTTGCAATCTGTTAGGGGGCAATCTGGTCATTGCTTCTTACTATCTGGATCTATTGCCCTTGGGCTTGCAGCCTTGGGCTTGCAGGATCGGCCCATCTCCTTCTCTCTTTATCTCGTCTATACACCTTAATGGGCCGGTTCGTATCAGAACACAACCAGTTTTTAACGTGGGAAAACCTTCTCCAATGAAGAAGTAAAATCCCACGGGACCTAGTCCAGATCAAAATCCACCATGAAAATAATGGTTACAAAGAATCAAATACACCAATGTGGTGGTTAACTCAACCTCTCCAACAATGGTGATAATCAAACTACCCTAGAGATGTTTCTCTCAAACACTCCCTAGAGATCTCTCAAATGCAAAGCTTAAAGCTTTGCTCAAACAATCAAATCTCAAATATTTCAAACAATTTTCTCTTAAAGCATCATCACACTCAACCTCACACACTACATGCTTATATAGATGAGGGAGATGAACCACTCAAGGGATGTGTCCCTTGAGCCTTGCACCAAAATGGGGAGTTCCAACATCTTGGTACTTGTGCCAAGCATTGATGGAGGAACAACTTCCAACAAATTTCCCCCTCCGACTTCAATGCGTCGGCTTCAGCATCAACCCGGCTTCTTCACAGCAGTCTTCAAATTTCCTTGCTGGAACCGGCTTCGTCATCATATCGGACCAATTTTGGTCAGTGTGCACCTTGACGAGTTCGAGCTCTCCACCTTCCACCACATCCCTGATCCAGTGATACCTCACATCAATGTGCTTAGTGCAGGAGTGATAGGTCGAATTCTTCGCAAGATGGATTGTGCTTTGATTGTCATAACCCAGCTCGTACTTGTCTTGTTCATGGCCGAGTTCCATGAGGAACTTCTTCATCCACAGCATCTCTTTGCTTGCCTCAGTTGCGGCAATGTACTCAGCCTCAGTTGTCGAGAATGCAACACATTTCTGAAGTCTTGATTGCCTAGAGACATCTCATCTTGTATCCCGTCGTCGACTTCCTCGAGTCGAAATCTCCCCCTAAATCTGAATCCGAGTAGCCTTGCAACTCGGCTTTTCCTTCTCCAAATCGAAGGCATAAGTTGGTCGTACCTCGGAGGTACTTGAAGTCCACTTCATTGCTTCCCAGTGCTCTTTGCCGGGGTTTGACAAATACCGGCTTACCATTCCAACAACATATGCCAAGTCGAGTCTAATGAAAACCATTGCATACATCAAGCTTCCGACGGCGGATTGATATGGGACCTTCAACATCTCATCTTTGTCTTCATCAGATCTCGGACATTGCTTCTGGTTCAGCTTTATGTGTCCGGCTAGGGGGGTGCTCACTGTTTTGGCTTTGTCCATGCTGAATCTCTTCAATATCTTCTCAATGTACTTCTCTTGACTCAGCCACAGTAGCTTCTTTTGTCTATCTCGGATAATTTTGATTCCGAGAATCTGCTTTGCCTGGCCGAGGTCCTTCATTGCAAAGGACGAGCTTAACGCCTTCTTCAGGGCGGCTATCTTCGATTTGTCTTTCCCTACAATAAGCAGGTCGTCAACATATAACAACAATATCAAAAATTCTCCAGCCTCATACCTCTTCACAAATACGCAGTGGTCGGCTTCTGTCTTTTCAAACATGTGATCAGTCATGAATGATTCGAACTTCTTGTACCACTGCCGAGGTGCTTGCTTCAAGCCATAGAGGCTCTTCTTCAACCGACATACCAAGTCTGCTTGGTCTGGAGCTTGGAACCCCTCAGGTTGTTCCATATAAATCTATTCTTCTAAATCACCGTGAAGAAATGTCGTCTTCACATCCATTTGTTCTACCTCGAGGTCCATCGAAGCTGCCATAGCTAACACGGTTCGGACCGAGGTCATTTTCACCACAGGAGAAAAAATCTCCTCAAAGTCTACTCCTTTCTTTTGATTGCAGCCTTTCACCACAACCCGGGCTTTGTATCTCGGCTTCTGCCCGTTCTCTTCATTCTTAATCTTGTAGACCCATTTGTTTTTCGGAGCTCGTCTTCCTTCAGCCAACTCGGTCAGCTCATAAGTCTGATTCTCGTGCAGATACTTCATCTCGTCTTGCATTGCCTTTTCCCATTCTTCTTTCTCTGAGCTCGTCACAGCCTCATCATAACTCTGAGGCTCACTGTCTTCAGCTACAACGGTGTATTCATCAGATGAGTATCTTGTAGAGGGTCTTCTTTCTCGAGTTGGATATCTCGGCTGTTCTTCAGCTTGAGAATCCGGTTCATCATTCTCATCCCGGATCTCATCTTCAACTCGGACTTCTTAATCAGCTTGTTGTTGATCAGCAATTTCTTCATTTTCTTGATTTTCTCCCCTTGCTTCATCTCGGACAGGAGGGATGGATTCGTCATGTCTGACAGTAACTCGGACTTTAGGATTCAAGATGTCATTAATGGTCTCATCTTCATGAAAGATCATATCTCGGCTTCTCACGATCTTCTTATTGATTGGATCCCAAAGTCGGAACCCGAACTCACGGCTCGGCGAACCAAGATAAATGCATTCTTTAGTCTTCGCATCAAGTTTGGCCCTTTCATCCTTAGGGATATGCACGAAAGCTCGGCATCCAAATACCTTCAATTGATTATAGGCCGTTTTCCGACTTGTCCAGGCTTCTTCTAGAATTTCTCCTTCAAGTGGCCGTGATGGTGAGAGGTTGATAAAGTCAATAGCAATTTTGACGGCTCTCCCCAGAATGATTTTGGCAATCCGGCATTGGATAGCATACTTCGGACCTTCTCTTTAATAGCCCTGTTCATCCTTTCAGCAAGTCCATTCAACTGTGGAGTCTTGGGGGGCGTCTTCTCAAGTCGGATCCCGGCCGTTCTGCAATATGCATCAAAAGGGCCGCAATACTCACCACCATTGTCAGATCGGACCACCTTCAATTTCTTGCCAGTCTCCCTTTCAACCATAGCATGAAATCCTTTAAAGGATTGGAGTACCTGGTCTTTAGATTTCAACAAATAAACCCACACTTTGCGGGAATGGTCATCAATGAATGAAACAAAATACTGAGCTCCTCCAAGAGTTCTTTCTGACATGAAGCAAACATCAGTATGAACAAGGTCAAGAATATACCTGCGTCTTCTGGGCTGATCAGGTTTCACGAAAGAAACCCGGTGCTGCTTTCCAGCTAGGCAGTGCGTGCAACTCTCCAATGCTTGGCCTTTCAACCCGGTCAGTAATCCTTTCTTGTGTAGGATCTGGAGCCCTTTCACGCTCATGTGGCCGAGGCGCTTGTGCCATAGCTCCAAGCTCGGTTCATCTCGGACAGAATTGGCTTCTCCGCCATTGATCTTTCCTTGCATCACGTATAAGGAGCTTTCCTTCTTACCTCTGGCAACAACCGAGTTTCCCTTGGCCAGTTTCCATCTAACACTGCCGAAGTTGTTCACTAACCCGGCATCATCAAGTTTGCCTACCGAGATTAGGTTTAATCGCATGTCAGGAACATGCCTTACATCTTTCAATACAAGTCGGCACCCAATATCCGTGGTCAGGGTCACATCACCGACACCAACAATCTTGCTGGTCACCTGATTTCCCAGCTTCACGACTCCAAAATCACCACTTCGGTAAGAGGAGAAAAAACCTTTATGTGGAGTAACGTGGAAGGAGGCACCGGAGTCAACAATCCAGGTGCAATCATCATATGCAACATTCAAATAATTATCCTCACCTAGGAGGAATATCTCGGCATCCGTGTTGGCAGCCACCGCAGTGGTGCTCGTCTTCCCTCTTCTTGGAAATAATCTGATCCGGCTTTGCAGAGCCGTTCTTCTCATCATTCTGCAGGGTCCAGCAGTCCGGCTTCTTATGACCTGCCTTTCCACAGTAAAAGCATTTCAACTCATATTTCGGCTTTGACCGGACTTTCCTCTTCTATCACGATCTCGACCCCGGCTCTTGCTTACCCCGGGAGTCGGATTTCCCTTTGTTCTCAGCAATGTTGGCCTCAGACGTGCTCGAAGTACCTCGTTCTTTTCTCCTGAATTCTTCGCCCAGGAGGCTGTCTATCACGACATCCATCTGGAGTCGAATTATTCAAGGTCACCACCAGAGTATCCCAGCTTTCTGGCAGCGAGCTAAACAGCAGCAATGCCTGCAATTCTTCATCAATTTTCATATCAGCTTTTGACAGTTGATTCACAATACCTTTATAGGTGTTGAGGTGTTCTATCATGCTCATGTCGTCCTTGTATTCCAGCTTCACAAGTCGGCGAACCAGGTGTGCTTTGTTCCTGGGAGTCTTCTTCTGAATCAAGGACTCCAACTTCGTCCACAACTCATACGTGTTCGTGAACTCGGACACGTGCTCAAAGAGGCTCTTGTCAATATATTTTCTGATCGTAGCTACCGCCTTACGACTCTGGATCTCCCATTCCTTATCGGTTTTGCCTGCTGGTCTGTCATCAAGGATAATGGGCTCATGTAAATCTTTGCAGTAGAGATGATCTTCCATCATCGGTTTCCAGTAGGTGAAATTGTCTGCGGTCAGCTTGAACATATCTCCATCATGTGTTATGCCACTGGTCTCCATCTCGTCTCCCTCAGAACCCGTCGAACTCGAGCTCTGATACCACTATTGGGAACTCGGTTCCCTCAAACTCGGCTAGGAAGCCTTTTGTGCGGAAGTCAATCAACAAGATTCGGATCTCGGATCTCGGCAGTACCTCGGCCTGAATCTCACCAGGTCGGACTGCGCAGCGGAAAAATCAAAACAAATAGGAGAGAGAGAAGAAGAACACAACCAGTTTTTAACGTGGGAAAACCTTCTCCAATGAAGAAGTAAAAACCCACGGGACCTAGTCCAGATCAAAATCTAATGGTTATAAAAAATCAAATACACCAATGTGGTGGTTAACTCAACCTCTCCAACAATGGTGATAATCAAACTACCCTAGAGATGTTTCTCTCAAACACTCCCTAGAGATCTCTCAAATGCAAAGCATAAAGCTTTTCTCAAACAATCAAATCTCAAATATCTCAAACAATTTTCTCTCAAAGCATCATCACACTCAACCTCACACACTACATGCTTATATAGATGAGGGAGATGAACCACTCAAGGGATGTGTCCCTTGAGCCTTGCACCAAAATGGGAGTTCCAACATCTTAGTACTTGTGCCAAGCATTGATGGAGGAACAACTTCCAAGAGGATTTAATAAACAGATTAGGCTTCCCCGATTTATCAATTGTAGTCAGTGAATGATCTTACCATTTCTAATCAGTGAGTATAAAACATTCACACATTTTCAAGTGGCCAAACCCTGAAGATTATATAGGGTGAAGATACAGACTGTCTGAATATTTGCAAAGAAATCCAGTGCTAAACTCATTTGTACAGGATGACTTAACTTGGCTAACTTGTGGAAACACAGATTGTGGAGAGTCACCTAAATTGTTCTAACATATATTTATTAATGAAGTTCCTAAAATAAATGAGTGAATTGATTTTATTTTTTTTCTTTCTTTCTTGAGAACTTAATTGGGAAGATCAGACATTTATAATTTTATATCACGCTGGATGGAAACAACTTCAATTTCCATGAACAAGGAAAGATATTTTTTGCTACAGGAAATTAGTTGGTTATTAAATATTTCACTTTGCTGATGTTAGATTCCTAATTATAAAAAATACAATTTGGTTTTTACTACTCCATTATTTTGTAGAAGACCTGTATGTTCTGAGTCATCTGTGCGTAATCAGTTCTTGCTTTTAATTTTTTGTTGCTCCCCCTTCTCTGCTTATTTATTTTTAAAACTTATTGAAAAACAGATGCGATTAATTTTGACTTTTGAGGGTGCAGTGGTGGATTCTAAAGATTACTTTCATCTAGAGTTGGAAAATTTCAATTTCAGGCTATAAATCAAAGCAATTGGCTAAGTTTAACAGGAGTATATGATGTCAGTTACGATATCATTCTTTTTTTTGTTTTACAATAAAACCAGCACAAAGATGAACTTATTGTTAGCTTAAGATTTGTTTATTTTCCTAGACAGCAAGTAAAGATCAAGACAAAAATAGACACATAAATCCTTTTAATTGTGTACCAAAAAAAAAAAATCCTTTTCTTCATTGGCCTATTGGTTGCTTTTATTGCATTATCCTTAATGAAATCTTTAAGAATGATACTGATTGTATATATTGGATTTGAAACATTTAGGTTCAATGCATGGTTAAATTCTTGACACATTCTTCTTACAGAGAATAATTAATATTTAATCCAACATAAACGAAATTTTGACTGCTGCTGGTAAGTTTTGTTAATCACATGATGTTATTGATACTGATCTCGTTTGCTGATTTATAGGTTCGTATTGCTCGAATTTTCAACACATACGGACCCCGCATGTGTTTAGATGATGGGCGTGTTGTTAGCAATTTTGTTGCACAGGTTTGAGACTCCCTTAATTTTTTTATTATTGTGGGAGAGGGATTTGTGTTCTTATGCTATTTTTTTCTCATTTTCACAGGCTATTCGCAAACAACCAATGACTGTTTATGGTGATGGGAAGCAAACAAGAAGTTTCCAATATGTCTCTGATTTGGTATGTAGCAATTATGTCTCTTTTTACTACAGTTTGGTTTGGCATACAACATGTTTTGCTGATTCTAAATGATGAGAGCTATATTTGAGTTTTTTTTTTTTTTTTTTGGGGGGGGGTAGCTTAAAAGATATAACTGCATGTTTTCTAAAACACTCAACTAGCTTTGGCAACCTGATTTTCTGTTAAGTGAAATACTAATATCATTCAAATCGAATGGACTTTTAGAGAGTAACTGAGAGAGTTCATATAGCAACGAGAAAACAGCTGCTTTGGAAGGTTAAATGAAATTATTGATCATTGCTTTTGAGGGAGAGCTTTGGATCTGTAGTTATCAAATGTGGATTGCGGCCGACCCTGAAAATGCTATAGTGCTATAGCGGGGGTTGTGGTATCACGGAATAAAATTTGGTCAGCAAGAATTAAATTCATATGGTCAGCAAGCGTGTAAAGAGGGAAACATAACTTGAGAAAACAGAAATATGTATAGTATAGAAACAGAACAATGTGAATAGTGAGGGTACTTGAAACAATATATGTATATTAGTATGTATACAAAATTTCGACAGAACAAGTTTTAAAATCATATGCATAATATAGAGAAATATGAGCATTTGAAACAAGTTTTATGTATAATATAGAAACCGAAACAGAATGGGTGTAATTTTGACAATGCAAGCAAAGAGAGAGACTGTTCTTCTGTCATGCAAGAGAGAGAGAGACGAATCAGAGAACAGAGGAGAGTGAAAGAGATGCTTTGCAGAGACAGAGAGAGAGAGAGAGAGAGAGAGAGAGAGAGATGATTACCTGTTCTTCTGTCATGCAAGAGAGAGAGAGACGAATCAGAGAACAGAGGAGAGTGAAAGAGATGCTTTGCAGAGACAGAGAGTGAGAGACGTGAGGGAGAATCAAGATTGAGAGTGTGTTGAGGATTTCATAAAACCCAGTAAAAAGACAACCACCACACCCCGGCGATAAATAAATAAATAGCTGTTAGAAAATTAAAACAGGGGCAAACTAGGATTTTGTTGTTGCTTCACTGTTGCAGTGCAATTGCGTCTGAAACAGCCACCTCGTTGTGGTGTGGCCAGGCGCGGCGAATGTCCACAATCTGCTACGGTAGCGGAATTGCACACAAGCAATTGTGTGCTTTTGGATCAATTGTAAGGTTATTCCATTGTGACCGGAAAGCCATAGGTTCGAGTTTGAGAAACACTCTTTGCAAAAACGCAGGGGCAAGACTGCGTACAATCGACCCTTACCCCTACTCTTGTAAGATCGGGGAACCTTGTGCTCCGGGATTTCAGCTATTGTATGAAATAGTTTTCTTCTACCCCTTTGATTTAAGGTGGTAAGATTTTCAATTGGATAAGTTGAAATGTAGAAATGATTGATTAGTGATCTCTTTTTTGGTAAGAACGTGTGCAGCATTGTAATGATGCAATAATGAACTGAATTTCTTTCCCAATTCACAGGTTAATGGGCTGATGGCTTTGATGGATGGTGAACATGTCGGACCTTTCAACCTGGGTAACCCAGGGGAGTTCACCATGTTAGAGCTTGCTCAGGTATCTTGGTTCTTTTTTGTTCTTACTTTCATTTCTTCCTTCTTTTGGTTTACAATTCTGCCTTTTCCTTAAAAGGTTCTTTGCAGTTCATGCTGTGATTTGCTTATTTTATTCATTCCTTAATCAATAGCCTAACATATACCATATTAGTTGTGTCTTCTACAGAAAGGGCACACTTCTGTATGAGTTTTGGGGTTCTGGGGAGTGAACTGAGATCAAAGTTACTGTTTTATTGACATCCTATGATTCCTATCATTGTCATCTTAAATGCGCAGGTTGTCAAAGAAACAATTGATTCGAGTGCTACAATAGAATTCAAACCAAATACTGCTGATGATCCACACATGAGGAAGCCAGATATTAGCAAAGCAAAAGAACTACTGAACTGGGAGCCGAAAATCCCGCTGAGAGAAGGGTTGCCGCTTATGGTTAATGATTTCCGGAATCGGATTTTGAATGAGGATGAAGGAAAAGGGATGAAATAGGCATAGTAGCAAACCCTGTATGTATATGGAGAAGGACGTGTCTCGTCGTCATTTTTTTTCCTCATCTATAGTCAACATCAACAAAAAGTTCTGGTAATACGTCACTCTTGTAGGAAGATATGTCTACTGAGTTTTACATTTAATCATTCATGCTTGCTTAGCACACAATGTATTTGTTAAATTTTGAAACATTCTTTTCAGCAGTTTTCTTGTCTATTGTATTGATTAAAGTTGTAGTATTAGATATTTTGATTCTGGTATCATGAGAATGAAATTTATTCTACAGAAATTTGTGAATTTTTTTTTTTTTCTACCATTATAACTATTTTGCTTTTTATGGTAGAGGGGAAGAAGGGAACTTGGGAGGTGGGAATATGGCTAATTGCAAGGACGAGAGGCAAAACGGATTAATATGATACGAAATCACTAAATTCACACAACACTATTCGTTAAGGGGTCAAAAACTCGAACCTGAACACCACTCATTGTGGGTCGCAGGTCGATATGACATGATAAGAAAAAATTGAGAAATTATTTAAAAAAAAAATACCAAAAAACCTAAAATTGGCACTCATACTGGGTTGATACGACATGATTAGAATTTTATAAAGTGAATTATTAAAAATATTTGCAATAAGAGTTAACATGCAGGACAACTTGTGATATGACATGATATTAATTTGGGAGAAATGTTTCTACAGTTACTGCAGATAAGTTATCTGCATTTATTCTTAAAACGACGTCGTTCTGGTATTGAAATCTTAAAAAATTATATCAAACTTCTTTGACACATATGGTAAGGAGTCTAGGTCCCTTAATCAGAGATCTCGAGTTCGAGCTCTGCGAATGGAAAAAAAGAATTTGGGAGAGCCATCCTCGAAAGAGTCCGACGGTTCTCGATGGGGATTAATTTTCGGTTGCCGGAGGATACCTTTGAATTTATTAAAAAAATATATATATATAAATATAAAGACTATTATAACCTTGAAATAAATTAAAATTATAAAAATACTATAATTTTCATCTCAAAATGACGTCGTATTGGATTTACTGCAATAATTTATCTCCAGTAAGTGCGGAAAAAGAAAATCCTATTAATTTATGTCAAAAACTTGAACTCATACACTCTATTTGAACTCGTGCGTCAACACTACACACATTTTGATGTGTTTGGTCGTGGATTTACCCACAGGTCATATCTGGCTAATTGAGATTGGCATATGGCTAATTATTTGAAGGCAACATTTCCAGCCCACACTTGGTTACTTGATTTCTGCCCTGCACCAAATTGCTGTTTCAAACTTATCTATTATTTATGTTAGAGCTGATAAATAATTAATTAACATGTGTTATAAAATTCAACCGATAATTACTTTAGTATGTAATATCTCTTATATATGAAAAAAATTTAAATCTAAATTTGATTTGGATAATTACATAGGCTCATGAGGTTCGAGGCCCAGAAAGGGTCCAAAAGACGCAATAACCTCGTAGTGCGAGCTGCGTTAGCCAGGCATTGCACAGATTATGCCGCCTTATATAACTTAAAGGCTAAGGAAAGATTCTTTAACAGGCTGAGTCCCACCGCGCATAAAGACCAATGCCTGTGAAACAGCTTCAGCTTGCCACTACTCTAGGAAGACAAACAAATATATAGACTTATAGCCATAAAGGCACCAGCTGAGACAGAAAAGTCTGCGGCCCATAACAACCAATAAGAAGGCATGCTGCCATAAAACTTGCTATAAATATGAAGGGTAGAAACCCAGATATGATGATCTAATTCTCATTAAACATAACACAAACCTAGCATGGATACTTACTTCAGCGACGAAGTATCTTTGCAAGTACCCCCACCAGTCGTTTTCATTGCACCAGAAGCATTCAACCACCTTCATATACCCGATGAACTCTCAAGCCCACGAAGTACAACATACAGCCCAAAGACTTTTTCTTTCAACCGTATATGATTTAGCCCAATCCATATTGCACTGGTGTGATCAAAATTAATTAACTGTAAATGAAAAATATAAAATATTTAATAAAGCATTCGGATTTGGGAGGAAAATCTTTCTAATATTATTAATCGTGAGTGCATGACAGCATTTGGTCAATCTCGTCGTACTTGATATGTTAGGGATGAATACGATACTGTTCCTCTTTATTTCATAGACGCAACTCTCAAATGAGATTTATATTAACATCCCTTCTGAATTTCAGATCACTTTTTATAAGTCATTAAATAGTTGTAATTATCAATTTTTCTGGTGAAATTTATAACGTTCAAATTTTATTCATAGTTCAAACTATACATGCAAGTTCTTTGTAAAAAAATGTAAATAAAGTGGTTACATCATACTGTGCTATCCACGGTATTATAATTAATAAAGAAGAAAGAAATGTTTGTACCAAGAAAAAGAAGAAGAAAGAAATGTGGTCCTTTCTCCTTTCGGTTGCGATGGCTAATCAGAATAAGAACCCAAGCTTTGGGCACTTTGTTCTCCGGGACCATATTTGAAAAGGAAACCCAACACCATCTGTCTTGAGGAACATTCTCCACATAGCATTATCAGTGCTTTTTGCTTTTGCTACTAGATATATATAACACTATCACTCTCGGCTATACAAATTATCTAGCATGATTATTTGTGTCACAAAGCATATTAACTTTCCCAATTGCCATCATTGTCATAAAGTTATTGTTCTGTAATTTCATTGTGTACCAATATAGAGTTGGGACATCAACAAAGCCCAGCACAATTGGTAGATAGCTAGGTTCCTTAAACATGCTGACAGGGATTCGATCTTTGATCTTTGACCCTGCATATGTAAAAGGCTTTGTTGGGAGAGGTTTACTCACCACTTAATGTGATTTCCCACCTCGAAAGGATTAATCTTCAAGTGTCGGCCGGAGGATACCTTAGGAAACTAAAAAAAAAAATATAGAGTTCCGACTTAAGTATTGCTGTTCATAATAATTTCAACATTGGTGGAGAGAAATTGTAAATGCCATTTTCCTACCCAAGATATTTTTTTTTTGGCAGAAGATGATGACAGGTCTCTCAACAAGAATCTAAAGTTTCAAACTCGTTTCCTATTATCTGAGGAAAATTATTTAGAACCTCCAGAAAAAATTGCATTACCTAAGAAAATAACACTAATTATAATAATTGCTAGATATTGAATCATTTAGGAAATTGGGCAATTAATCATGGAATCGTTCAAAGATGGGGACTCTTAATTGGAAGATGATGTAGGCAACGTAAGTAAGGAGGAAAAGGGGATGAATAAAGCCATAGAAGCATCTGATTCCATGAAATTTTGAAGGAGACTTTTTCTGAGTTAATAAAAGAGAGAGGAAAAAAAACAAAAAAAGTGGCTTTGCGTCTCCTCCATCTACTGAAAAGCAAAATTCCAAATGGTTTATGAACTAGCAGAATATGTTCCATTAGCTGCTGTTTGCTTCGGATCGTTTTTGGAGGATATCTATCTTTCTCAAATATGGTTTTTAGAAACACCATATTTGTTTCAACATATTTTTTCAAAAACCCAACTATTCCGGAAGTATGGATTTATGAGAAACATAGATATCCGTACCGTTCAAAAACCCAATTTGAAGGTGAGATTTTCGAAAAACCGGTTATCTCACTTTTAATGCACTATTGATTTCATAAAGCTACCTAATTTTCCAGTAAAATTTTCCCCCACCAAACAACTTTTTTTTATATTTTTCTACCTATTTCACTTTATCCATCTTTCTAATCATTTCTCTATCTATTACATTTCCCTACTATTCTAAAAAAAATCCGCATACCAAACGCCCCCTTACAATCTTAATCATGTTGGGTACCTCAGTTTCTAAAATGCAAAAAACTATGGTAAAAGAAACATTTACCTACATTTTTTTCATGTCTACTTTATCTATTAGTCTCGAACACTGTTAGATCATAATATCAAGAGGAGAGCAAAATGATAAAGATTAGTTGAGATTCTGATCTAACGATATTGGAGAGTGATAAGTAAAGTATGTATACAAGAATAGGTACAATAATTTATCAAAAAAAAATTAGAAATCTGAGATAGATAAATATTATCTCAAATTTTCAATTAAGTCCACTCACTCTAATTTTGATTTTTGAACTAAGCCTCTTTAAGAAAGCACCATTTTGCATTTTAATGGTAATCATATATTGAATTTAGTCAGAATAGAAAATGTCGCTAACTTTCCTTAATGATCTTCAAATAATTACTTATTTACAATAATCAATTAATTTTGGACCGTACTAAAAATTGTTTGATGTAGTACATTATGGGCCCTCGTACTCTGCCACCCAGTTGTTTTTTGCAATAATTTCATCATAAATAATAGATTATCAATTCTGTGAACTTAGCACATGAAACTGCTGCAAATATCTAGCCGTTGCTTTGTTTTCATCTGCCCAAGTTTTCTATGTTCCAAAAATGATTTCTAGACAGCTTGCTGTCAAATACTTGGTGAGTATTTAAACCTGTAGGCCATGCCCAACAAGCCAAAAAGAGCATTAATCAAATTCTCAGAGCTTTAGTTATTCGTGCCATCAATTTTATTTATTTTGCACAACAATTTAGGCACCCCTGAAAAACAATTAAAATAAAGTACTATATGTATTCAAATATGTAATTAAAATCTAAATGATAATCTCATCTAATACCCTCACAAAATAGAGAAAAATTGGTATCCAAACTCCAAGCTATATATATAACAAAAGTATATTTCTCTAATTATTTGAAATGGTAATATTAAATCTAAATGATAATCTCAATAGTCTAATACCCTCACAAAATAGAGAAAAATTGGTATCCAAACTAAAAGTAAAAAAAAAATACGATTTTCAAAATAAGAGGAAAGGAGATAATTACCTCATGTAAAATGGTATGGTAGTAGTATTTTTCTATTTGAAATCAGATGCATGTTCTCCTTGCTTTTTTTTACCCTGTTAGCCACAAGTGAAGTGGGTAGGTTCATGGGTGACCCTATAGGGCTTTCGAGTGAGCTTGATAGTTTAATTCAGTGTACTTAGAGTATACACATTTATTGCATCTAATAAAGATAACCCTGTTTTGCTGTTTCTTTGACATTAAATTGATGCTCTTCCACTCTCCATACGAACTAGTAAAATTTTGCATTGATTAAATTTTATTGCATTTGATACTAATGCACGTGCAGCATTCCTATTACAATGCTCTAAAACCATTGACAACTACGTGAACATCCTTGATATGTATATCTTATTTTGGTTATGTTATTTATGGTTGAGGTCCCCATAGCAAACTGAGTGTGCCAGCGTTTAGCTTAGGTGTCAGATTACTATAAAGTATTTGGTAGATGAGAAATTTTTTATATTTAGGAATCACAATTCTCAGGAATATGATGAAAAAGTGAGTTTCCCGTAGATGTTACCAAAAAATTATTTGGTATACCTAAATATTCACATAAATGTTAACTTAATTTTCTTAATGCTATGTTTAGTTGATTATAAAACATTGTTAGGAATGTGAATTGAGATTAATTATGTCCCGAAATAATTATCAAATATTCTCATCACACGAAAGTATCAAAATAACACCCATTTGGTGTTATTTTAAAACAGAATTTTTCTTTATAAATATAAATCTCATAAATCCGATTTTCCCAAAAAAAGAATTTATAATCCTCGTGTGAAATGTGGATAGATTAAAGGTTTTAATGTTTCTAGGGGAATGTAGATAAGTCATCTACATTCGCTCCCAAAACGAAGACATCATTTTGGGTTGAAAACTACAAAATTATATTGAAAAGACTATTATAACCCTAAAATAAATTATAATTAAAAAAATACTTTGACTTCCTCCCCAAAACGACGTCGTTTTGGGCTCAATGTAGATCAGTTATCTATATTTATTGTAAAAAAAAAACGAACCCTAAATTAAATTCTCAAATAAAATTTTTCCTTTTACAATGTTCCAAAATGATATAGGTAAGTTTAAACCTTTCCTATCTATTTTAACATTGAAATAAACTGATGCAATTTTCCATTTCATTGCCAACTCTATATCTTTCTGTATCTCTATCACACACTCAAATATTTTATCTCATTTCTCTATATCTTTTAGTTATCAATATTTTATTGAAGTAGAGATAAATCCTAAAATAAGGTTCAAGTCCCTTTATCTCAATTCCTTTCTCTCCCATATCCCAAACTAAATGAAGCATAAAAGCAATCAGTGCCAAACTCTTATTATTTTTTTGTATACAAGTTCTCTCATTTATCTCACTCTTTCTGGTTGCTGCAGATTCTCTAAAAGCCACTAGTTTTCTCTACTATCATTATCTAAAAGACTACACTTGCAGATATGTTCTGTGCTTCCCAAGCCTCAACAGCTATATGTCTTAGCATGGATGAAGCCTCATGCTCCTCTTCCAATACCATTCAACTTGGAGGCCGAGCCATTGATCGCCACAACCCCATCATCAGTGAATCAAGAAGAAGCACCTCCAAAGCTCTCACTGCCCCATGTTCTTCTCACCCACCCATCAACCCCAAGCCTTACCATAACAACCAAAAGGACAAGAAAAACTCTTCTTCAAAGCCAAATGGCCAGAACAAGAAAAAATCAACAAAGGGTCATGATGAGAAGAAGAAAAATTTAACAGAAAAGCTCACTGAACATGTCACCAACAAACACTCTTCTAAGCCAATGGATAGTACTCCTGGTTCAACTAGATCTTTGCTCAGTGAAACGGCCTTCTTGGATGGTTTATCAGATTATGATCCAGTTTTGGCATTAACTAAGGTTGATAATAAAAAAGCTCAAATTGTTCATCAAGATGAAACCAACCCTGCATGCAAACCTTCTAGTTCTTCTCCAAAATCTGGTTCCCCAGACAAGGTTAGTTTTCTTTCTATGTCTCTCACAAAAATCCTGAATTTTCTACCTTTGTTAATGTAAAGAAACTTGGGACAAAAATCCTGAATTTTCTACCTTTGTTAAGGTCACGGATTCAAATTCAAATTGGGGGAAGAAAGCTAGCTCAAAGGGTCTCTTTTGTAAATAATGCAAGGTCACGGATTCAAATTCAAGAAACAGTCTCTTTGCAAATATGCAAGTATAAGACTACGTACAAGAATGCCTCACCTAATCGAGTTTAATGAGAAGTGGTTTCTTGTTAAGGCTTCTCCACTTCTAATAGACTATTGTATCAGATGGATATAGGCAAGTCTTGTAATTTATGGTATGGTTCATGAATAGTAATAAGCAAGTTCGGAAGCATGTGTTTGTGGAATAACCAAGACTAGTTGATGCAGTAAATAAAAGTAGACCATTGAACATTGAAGGTGGAGAAAGGTTATATTTACAAACTCTTACAAATTACACTATGTCTGACTGATCATACTTCAATCAAGAGTGTATGACCGATCAGACTTAGTCTAATTTGTAAAAAAAGTTTGTAAACGAATCATTTCCTTGAAGGTGAAACTATGCACAACTTAAATATTTTTATAATTGATTTGAGTAAATTCTTTAGCAGGTTGTAGAACTTAAGGTTTCTTTGCATTGCAAAGGCTGTGAAGGGAAGGTGAGGAAACAGCTCTCCAGAATGCAAGGTAAGTCACCTTTTTTACATGTAACATTCAAGTTATTTCCCTAATATATAAGGGATCTTCTTAATATTATTGATTGTATGAACAGGAGTTACTTCCTTCAACATAAATTATAAGTCAAAGAAGGTGACAGTAGTTGGGGATGTGACTCCATTGAGCGTCTTGGCATGCATTTCAAAGGTGAAGAATGCACAATTTTGGCCACCATCTGCCTCAGAAGTTGGATCTGGTATAGTAGAAACAGAGAAAAAAAAATTGTCTAATTGAATGGAAAGTAGAATATAGGTATTAATGTATGCTTTGAGTGTGAATTAGATAGATGGTAATTTAATTATTGTAAATGCAAATGTTAGCAAGAGTAGTAGGTCAGTGTGGCTTTGAAAGCAGTAAAGAAGTCGTAAGAGTATAAATTTTTCGGAATCAATCAAAGCCACTATAATTTATTTTTTATTTTTTTTAATATATGTTGATGAACCAAAAACTTGTTCATCATTATATTTTTAAAATTTATAGGAAAATACTTTATATATTAACTTGTTAATTTGTTCATCATGCCACCTCATATTTTTAAAATTTATAGGAAAATACTTTCATATAATCATATGTATAATTTCCTTTAGTAATTTTCTGTGGGAAAGGAAAAAAAAAAAGCTACTCTCACAGGATTTTTGTTTTTTAATGTGAGAATAGTTGTTACGCCAGTATGAGCATGGTTATACTGTTTTTGTGAATATAAAATTGTGACAGTAGCAACAGTCAATTTTTGAAATTTGTCGGCCATGCCCCATTTTTCTATTCATTTTCCCATGGTTTTGGCACTAATACTGCCACGCCACTGTGTTTCCCAAAATATTTTTTTTTCTCTATTCTACTTGATAAACGTTTAGATTAGGAAAATATTTAACAATTTCATTAAATATTTAAAGTGAAATATCACATAAGCAAAATATCAGACCCTTTTAAATCACTAGAATTGGTCTAATAATAAGATATTGACTACATCCATTTTTGTATCGCTAATGAAAAATACGATTTTTACTTTCGTCACTTAAAAAAAAAAAATTTTGATCGCTCTACAATTCCAATTCTTTGAAAATATAGTCCCTCACGAATTCAATGAAGATTCAATTTAATCCTTAAAAAATAATTAATATACGTATTTTTTTTATTAGTGATGAAAGTGGAGATCATATTTTTAATTAGGGATACAAAAAAATCTTTACTCTAACATATTTGAATAGTTTATATTAGATTATATATATATATATATATATATATATATATATATATATATTCAATTTTCACCTTTATATCTAAAAAGAATATCAGACCCTTTTCCACAATGATTATTTTATATTTATTTTACTAATTATGTACCAAAACAAAGTCTTTCAAGCCTTAGTATTGGTGGGTCTAAAGCTTAAATATAACCGTTAACATAAAGATAGTCATAGACGAGTACATATGTCTCCCTATAAATCAAGTACAGAAGCTCAGTAATTTTGTAAAAGATTTTATAATTTTCTACAATGATTACTAAAAGCCCGTGTTACTAATTATGTACCAAAACAAAGTCTTTCAAGCCTTAGTATTGGTGGGTTAAAGCATAGATTTTATATATAATTTTTTTTACAGCTCGTGTTGCTCTATTGGACTCCAGTTTCATCTATTATGAAAATGATGGTATTGGAAGTGTGGTTTTAATCAATCTTTTCAAATTACAATATGAGTAGAAGCTCAGTAATTTTATAAATCCAACGCCGAGAGCAAACTTAATCGAACTCAATAATCGAACTCAATGGTGACAAAAATTGACTAAGTGAATGCTTGTATGGTGTTCTAAATGCCAATTTGTGGTTGTACGAATAACCTGATGGCTGATGGTGACTCATGAAGAAGTTGCACATGGGAACAATTTTGGCGAATAAGTTAATTTTGTACTGCTTCGTCAAGGGACACAATAAATTCAATGCCGTATATAGTAGGTTCATGGGTTACAGTGTCATGTAAATAAAACTGTAGTATAAGATTTTTTGTACACACCATTTTATATTAAAATTTTACATTATTTTAATTATTATAAAATAATTAATTCAATATTTGATGTACTATAATTATTAAAGAAGTTTTACATTTGTAATTTAATGATGCCTTGTTATTTTACTTAATAAACTTGATAAACTTATTATATAATGGGGAAGGATATTGTGACAACCAAGTTATGTTACTACCAAGTGACTACCAATCAATCTCACCGTTAGATCGATTATCTTGATCCAATGGTTATATTTATTTTCATCTTTATATGGTCATGATTCTTTTCCCATAAGTTGCAAGTGAAAACATTAAATATGTTAAATTTGTAACCATCAAGGTGAACAAAAATTAAAGTATTAAATTTGGGTTACAGTGTCATGTAAATAAAACTGTAGTATAAGATATTTTGTACACACCATTTTATAATAAAATTTTACATTATTTTAATTATTAAAAAATAATTAATTTAATATTTGATGTACTATAATTATTAAAGAAGTTTTACATTTGTAATTTAATGATGCCTTGTTATTTTACTTAATAAACTTGATAAACTTATTATATAATAGTATAAAACTTTTTTATACTGATAGTTCATATAAATTGAATTCTTAATTCGGTCGTGGTTCACGAGTTTGGACCACCAATTGCAGTATTGCAATCTGAGGTTTAACGGTAACAAGGTTCATAGCTGTGTGACTTGTGGTGTCACCATCCGTTTCTTTCATTCAATAAAGACAAAAAAAATTACCCAGCATCATCAATGCTAAGCGGTGCTCAAATGGCATTGTATAGATGTCAATATCCCAATTCAATTGGACTCAAAACTTTTCACTCATTTTTTTCTCTCTAGTTTTGAACTTTGTCCAAATCTTTTAACACTTGGCACAATATTTAATATGAAGGTTAAAGTGATTGGAAAATATCATGAATTTATTTTCTTAAAAAAAATCAATTCATTCAATTTAACCTACAAAAATCAATAAATAATAATAATTTCTGCGCTTGCACGGGTATTTACATGTTATTAGCTAAATCAAAAGTTGAACATTGCTGATTCGAATGTTATCACATCTCTTGGTTGAAATGCTAAATCGAAATATCCACCATAGCTAGCTAGCTAGCTTTCTTCCATTTTCCGTCAATTTATTCACATCCTAATATACGTCTGATGAGAAGAAGAAAAAAGATGATCCCTCTTATTCATCTTCTGATGAAATTAACATTGTCCTACTTGATTAACATTACAGGGAAACTTACAAAGAACAAATATACTCTCGGGTACAAAATTTCTAGGTACCGGCTATCTCTGCAACTAGATCATCTAATAATAATCTCTCAACTTCCCTCCCTATTACATCAATGTCATCTCCTAAACACAACCACTGCGATTCCTTATCCAGCAACACCTTCCCCAGAGCGTCATCCTTTACTTTTCCTTGACCCTTTAGCATCATATAAAGACCATCTTGAAGCCCATTTTTAATCAATTTAGAACCAATATTTGTGGTTGCAGGGCTCACCCATGGTTGTGCAAACGTGGATTGCTCATGGATCTTGATGATTCCTGAATTTATACGGTCAAAAAGCAATCTCCTTTCAGACCTTGAACAAGTAGTCCAATCACAGTACCTCTTTTCAAGCTCATCAAACACCGATAGACTCACAGGGCATTCTAGAGAATGCCAAACTTCCAACATTGTATCGGGCTGAGCTCCATCAATGCAAGATTCAGACAAGACATCAAAAATGTAGGAAGACTCCCAACTATCTTTAGTTCTACATAATCCATTGTCTTCTGACATTCCAGTAGATGTTTCCCCTCCTTCTTCATCACTTGAAATTAGCATGGGTCCCTCCACATATTCTTCAGATTCCAACTTTAGCAACTTTAGTTGCATTCGCAGCCCTATTGACAATAAAGGTTCATTAAATTAAGGAACCAGGAAAAAGGACCAAGCCTAAAGAGAAACTTATATATGCTTAGAAGAATACTGATCAATCCTTAAAAAATAAGGCTTTCAATTAAGCTCTACAAGATAATTAATGAAAGCTTCAAAACGGAGGATGGCTGAAAATATGACCAACAAATTCATTGTGCTGGTGATTTACGATGTCTAACAAATATAACAGCTATTTAACTCAAATCACAATTATCACATCTAACAAGATTAGCAAGGGAATTTTAAGATACTAGGACCCTCAAAGACATTAACATAATTGGCAAGAGATTGATGAAGCAAATATGAAGTCATAGATCAGATTATCACTAAAAAACTATAATGTAACAGCAGCTATTCATTCAGAATGCAATCCTGGTATTAATAAATGATCAGATCTAACTTCAAGTCACTAAAGGAAATATAGATATTACTAATTAAAGAAATAAATATGGAACCAGCCATAGGATGGGAACTAAATACAACATTAACATTGCAGAATAAACAAAATAATGCCTAGTTCAGTTACCTTGTAGGTCAACACTGAGACTTTCAAAACATTCAGAACAAGATGACAGATCATCTGTAAAAGAAGGTTCTAGGACTGAGACTGGACTGGGTTGATCAGCATCTTTACAGCACGAAGATTCAAGTTCAGGTGCAGGAGGTTCAAAGAAGACTGAATTTCCATTAGAAGACCCAACTGATAGTTCCTGAAATATTACAACATATCAAGTAAGAAGAAAGTGAAATATAATGGAACTTTGGGATTTTTATAAGTATTAATTACTGGCCAACATATTACATCATTGAGAAAATAGAACTATCCTCTTATATCTTCGTAAGTTTAGGAATGCATCTACTATGGCATCTAGACAGTTGTGCAAAATATTAATAGCAACAAAATGAACTCTACCATGTATTAATAATTTCTAAAACATTTAGATGTTTTAAAACTTTCCATATTTAACTTGAGCAACACCTAGTTCAAAAAGAATAATGAAAATATTTGGGAAAGACCAACCTGATTGACAGGTGAAAGAACTAACAATGCCTAGGAAAAGATTGAAGCAGACAAGAGATGAGATGAGAAAGTAATGTAACACAACATGTAGTGAAGTTTATTACCAATTGCGTAAGGGATCACATACTGATATACAATAGCTAGCACAAACCAATCAGATATTGACTTCCACCAAATTATAAAGTGGGACCCCATCCTGCTTTTGGTTACATAGAAACTCGGTTTGGAAGTTTCATATATCAATTAAAGCAAGAGGTTTTTAGCTATTTAGACTCGCTCAATATGACAATCTCCATGATAAGTGAATTAATTGGGTTTATGTGATATAAGATGATTTGGGATAAAGGAGTTGTCGGTGAATGTGATATAAGATGAATATCAAGTTAAGAGCCAAATCATTGCTCTAGTGGATTAGAGAGTAGACTTGTTTAGTAAAATTAAGATGATCATAGCATTTGTGAGATGTCAACAAACTTATCATTGGAATACCAATTGAAAATGTTAGAAATTTAACCTGCTGTACTGAATTGTCATTGTCATCAGCACTACCGTTGCATTTCATCAAAACAGAAGAAGATAATTCCGGAAGCACCTTATCAGAAGAAGATTCAGAAGACGCAACTGCATATTCATTTGCCACATTTACAACATCATCAGTAACTGCAATTGTATCTCTGCAGGTCCCGGCAAAGGATTCAGTGGGCAGAACCTCTAGCTTGGGTGAATCTTCTTCAAGATTGATCTTCATTTTATTCTGAATTGTATTTAAGTCTGGAGAAAACTCACTACTTTCGAGCTTTGATGAATGCAAAGACCAAGACTTGTGACCAGATTTTGTGCTTTTAGTACTCACACCATGTCTATGGTCAAGACTCTTTGTTGCTCTTTTCCTCTCCCGTTTAAGGGCTTCCTTTGGCACCATAAATCGATCATCACGAAGTGCTTCAGTACGCAAGAATGTCCTAGGACTTCCAAAGGCAGTAGATGAAGCAGGAAGAGATTTTGACCTGGACAAACTTCCAATACATGCGTCCTTCCAACCATCCTTGCTGCTGATACCAAATGGCTCAGCCCATCCAGCAGGTTCACCATGGCGATCAAACTTATTACGGAAACCTTCCCTTCTAGCCATGCTGTCAAAATTTGCAGCCTTCATTTCCTTATCAGGGACGGCAAGCATTTCAGCTAGCGTGTTGCTCCTGCTGATGACTTGGACCTCCTGGGATTTGTGCGTCATTTTCCACCTCTCTGATAATCTCTTCTTTGCCTCTCTACTAACAGATGATTCACTAGAATGCGGTGACCGCCGGCTACGGATATTTAAGTCAAATGAGTTTCCCAAAGTTGCAGTTGTTTCCTCTGGAGATTCATTCCCAGAAACACTAGATGAACTATCATCCCCAGCATATCCTCTAAATCTAGAAGGGGAGAACATCGCGCAACCATTGTTCAAACTATTTTTCATTTGCCTAGTGATTTCCTTTGCCATTTCTCTAGATTCCAAAGAATTGTGCCTCGAAGACCTGGCACTATCAGGCAAATTTGTCCTTTGATACAGTTCAGTGTCCCTAAATCTGACATCTGAAAATTCAGTGTCATTTCCACACTCCGACAGAAAATTATGTGAAGAAAAAGGTGATGAAACAATTCTGGTATCATTCTGCATTTTTCCAAAATTGGGTTTTAGGACAACAATCTTTGTAGGTGCTGCATCTTGTTCATGTCTACCTCTAAACTGAAGCTTAGATGATTTTGGTGAACTATGCATCACATGCCTTTTGTCAAAAGGGCAAGGATAACCATCATGATGCTTCTGATGAGATCTATTGTAATTCAACAGTGGAGTCTCCCTATCTGACCTCCAATCGAGGTCCTTTTCATGCTTCTCAATATTCATAACTTCTTCATGACCAAAATGCGATTGGAGGGGGGTATCTTGCAGATCATTTAGATGCTTTTTAAACAGAGAATCTGGCCGCTTAAAGTATTTTAACAGAAGATCCTTGTTAGAGTCCAAAACCTCAAGCGTGTCACAGAAATCCTTTGAAGATTGCAAATCCTGGTAAGTTGCAAGGCGTTTGGCATCCATGAACTTCTGTTCAATGAAAGACATTTCAGCATCAGTGATCTTCATGTCTGCAGACCCCTGCAATGAATACCTACTGCTCTCTACCTTAGGGATCTCCGAGACCTCAAATACATCCTTAAATTCCTGCTGATCCTTTGAGCTTCTGCTAGACGATCTACCATCATATGGTGTTCCTCTGCTTTGAGTTTTCCCTAATTGTGTTGTCCTCATTAGAAAGATTTCAGATGAACCCTTATGCTGCTTATTAGCAGGCTGCTGAAACGGCAGCCCATCAAGACCCATCAACCTGGCAATAACACCTGGGGATCTTCTTTTGGATTCAGTTTCACGTGACATTTCTTCAGCTAAAAAATTCTTAATGGGGGTTTTAAACCGTTGTTTAGAAGATCTCCACCCGAATTTTAATGAGAACTGCAAAAATAGCACATCCACTCATTACTTTTGGTGTTTCTTTTCTACAAAATGATCACGTATAGAGAAGGAGAATGAAATGCAATATATTAATATAACAACCCATTGATTTAAGTAAGTTAGTTTGTTCATTGATAAATGCTGCGACATAAATCATGGCCAATTGTAGAAAGACTAAGACAAATAAAAAAGGAAAAACCAGCTTACCGAATCTTTTTCTGCAACCCCACCACCGCAAGAAACAGAATCAGGAGACGAATTCGGAATTTGTTGCTGTCTATGAACCTGCTTGTTCCCTGGAAAAGAATTGTAAAAGCAATATTAGCATTAAATGAAGATTCAGGAGGAGATACGGGGAAACAATTCTTAAATACTCACGAGAAAATAAGGTTTGAAATCACAAGAACCAAGGCATGGAAGCAATCAGCAAATTGTTATAGAAACATGAACCGCTTATCACACACACACACAAAAACGATTGAGATAAAAGCACTAGAAGAAGAGAACCCCGTCATGCTCCAATTGAACCATGAAGTAAATAAAAAATAAAAAATAAAAAACATTTTTTGGAAACCATCAGTGGCAGTAGCTAAGCACTGTAATGTGCTATCACAAGACATGATAACCGAGCAAAATCATACCGACAGCACCGCAGGAAAAGTTAGAAAGCAGATTAGAAAGAAAAAAAAAAAACGCATTTAAGCAAACAAGGTTGATTGGTCTTTATAATCGTAAGATTCGTAACAATTTGAATTTTGTCTTTATCTTTTTTTATTTATTTTTCTTGGGATAGGTCCTTAAGGTTATGCTCCCTAGTTAAATTATATAAAATAATATTTTTTATCAAAAGTAAAAATATTTTCTTTTAATAAATAGGAATAAAAAAATTAAAACTAAAATAACTAAATAAATTTACCAAAAAAAAAAAAAATTAACTAAAAATTATCGAGATTAATCATAAAATCTAAAAACCATATAAGTAAAAATAAATACAGAGAAAACCCAAATTAATACTAAAATCTACTTCAAATTCAAAAACAAATAAAAAAAATAAAAAAAGACCAAGACTCATCCACCTTGGAATCGGCATTTGGAATTTTATTTTACTTTTTTTGTGGCTAAAGTAGTAGAAGTTGAAGATTTTAATCGTTGTAACGACCACGACCACGAAACTCTGAAGTTCTCCAGGTGAAGGAACCAGCTTAAACTCCGTTTTCGATTTTGACAGGAAAAAAGAAAAAAAGATGAAGAGCGAGAGAGAGAGAGAGTGACCTCGAGGAAGAGGTTGGTTCCGGGGTTCAGCGTTGGACTTGTGACGAGATTTCTCCATAACGAGTCATGAAAGATGAAGAAATGCAGATCGAGAATCTCTAGAAGGTTCCACGAAGATGGCGAGAGGACAAAACCCTAGGATCTTCAGCTAGATCGAAATGCACATAGAAATTGTGTGTTGTTGTTGTGGTTGTGGGGATATAGATAGAGAAATTGAAGAGAGAGAAAGTGTGAGAGAGAGAGAGAGACGATCATTAATGGTTGAGGTCCGTTAACTGCGTGGAGAAGGGGGAGTGAGTGACTAGTGAGTTATAGAGAGAGAAAGAGAGAGAGTGGGGAGAGTGGGGTTTCTATTTTGAACTTTCAAATAGCGAAATGCTGACACAGGAAATGCACACTCTGCGCGGGATGCGTGTGAGGTTTACGTCCACCTTCCCTCACACGTGTCACATACATTGGATACCACGCTTCCCTTGCTTCTTCTTGTTCTCTTCTGCTTTCTTATAATTTCAAACCCCAATGGGATTCTTATGACCCTAACAATAATATAAAAAATAAAACAAAAATGACTTATGGTATTCTTAAAGGAGTTAAAAAAGCTGAAGAAATAGTAAGAGGTGTTGTTGTCCTAAGTAACGCAACTTTCTGGTTCTGTCATCTATGAATCAATTGCCAATCACTTTTTAAACTGTTTTGGTACACAAAAGTTCTAGATTCTCCTCGGTATATAACACATTTTACATTTCAATTTTTTGTAAAAAATTTAACGATTGAACTATAAATGTTAACATCATAAATTATTTATGCTTCTTCATTTAACTACTTAATCTTTTGAAAGAATTAGTGTTAGAAATTTGGCTGATGTATGGATCTATCCTTATGAAGCTTGAAAGTTCAATTTGGAGACTTGGTTGGGACTTGGGAGTCTTCGAGATCTAGAAAGATTGCAAATTAAGGAGGCTTAGCTATATGTAGAACGAATGACCAAGATACTCATGTAGTGCACAAGGGCTTCGAGTATGAAATAGGTGTTTTAATTTCAAGTTTTTTTTTTTATATTACTTTTTTTTTTCTCTTGTGGTGAAATTGTTTTTATTTTTGGAAATTTTAACTTTGTTTGTGGTGAAATTGTTTATCTTCTAGTAGAATAGGCATGTGATTTATTGAAGTACATTAAATTCGTGTGTAATTAATTAAATTCTCCTGGTGAACTGAACAAAGTGATATCAAAGTTGTTGGTTTTGGTCGGTTAGAACAAGAATCCAATGTAGTTATATGACCTAAACATGCTAGTTGAAGAATAATACAATAAATATTACTGAACGTATTATATTGAATTAATCATGATAAATGCATCTTCATTATTTTTTTCTTCTCTCTTTATTATTTTGTAATTGCGAATGTATTTATATTTGGTCCCAACACTTATGTCACACTATCTTTTTCTTATGTTTGAATGGGGCCTAAAAAAAACATTGCTGAATGAGCTTTAAGAGTTGGATTACAATTACCATTTTATTGAGTTTAATATAAATATTTGGGATCCACTTTGCAAAATTGATGAATATAATAAGTTTAATTTCATTTTTTTGTTAAATTATAGAATATTAAATATAATATATACGACATAAATTAAAAATATTATTTAAGATCAAAAATGGTTATCCTAACGTGTCGAAAAAACATTTTTTAAAATTAACGTGTCGGAGTGTCGTGTCGTATCGTGTCATATATAGCTTATGTCACACTATCTTTTTCTTTTGTTTGAATGGGGCCTAAAATAAATATCTGAATGAGCTCGAAGAGATGATCATCCACCTTAGCCCTTCCCCAAGCTCCACCTCTATTTGATAGCTAGTTGATAAAATAATAATAGGGTTATATTTATCTTATGTTGTAGAAAATGGTTATCTCATATAACACATAATAATAATGGTAACACATATATAAGAGAAGAGAGAAAAAATAGATATATGATATATATATGTGTGTGTGTAGGAAAAATGAGTTTATCTTATGTAAACATAAGATAAATATAACACATAATAATAATGGTAACACGATGGATAAGAGATGACTTAGCCTCATGAGTAGAGGTGATATATATATAAGACTTGTGACTACACATGTTCATATTAATGGGAGATTTTCAAATCAAGTGGAGTCATGATTTCTATGGTTGATTCTAGTTGTGAGTATCTGGTACATATATGCAGTCTGCAGATACCAATAGTACTTAATTATTTGTCATTTTTGATAAATAGTGTTTTTCATGGTATTCATAGACTGTAATAATTAAATTACTAAGATGGTAGGACATTCATAAAGATAGAAAATTGTGTTGGAAAATTGATTAGGAAACTTGGAGTTTAAGCTTGAAGACCAAAGAGATTAGGTTATAAATAGAATCAATGGTTAAGGTATGTTTTGAGAGAGAGAGAAAAACTAGTGACCTTGGATTAATGATAGACGATGTACTAGAGGCTTCAGATGTAAATTACATATCTTTTTTTTTTTGGTGAAAGTAAATTACATATCTTAATTCCATAAATATTTGTGTACTTATTTTTTCTCTTATAGTGAAAATGTTTATATTTTGAAGTAAACATAATGATATGGCTATTTAATTAAACCGTGTTTAGTTATTGTCTTCTTGTGAGACTCCCACACCATTTTGTTAATTAACTCCCATAAATACTGGATAGTACGTAGTAGTTCTTTTTTTTTTTTTTTTTGGTGAAGTACGTAGTAGTTCTTGATATATGCTATCAAAGCTTCTTATTAAATACTAAGCTTTTGAGGGGGTTGATTCAATTATCCCTATCTTCATTTCATATTTATCAAAAGTAAAATTCTCTCTTCATTTAATATAATAAGTACAATACTATAAAATACACTTTTTGTATGAATATTATTTTATGCTGCGACTAAAATCAGTTATAACAAACTGATTTTATGTGTGTTATAAACTACAGAATAATTGAAAATATGGACATTCGTATAATTGTATAAATATAGTTGGAATGCACACGAATAAATTATAATCTTTTTGATTTTAACAAAAAAAAAAGGATTAAAATAAAAAGTTCGAACCAAAATTAATCATGTGAGTTTTCCAACCATCGTGTTTTGTTTTAAAACGATTTCGAGTGCGTTAATAAGGATGAGGATTAGTATATGATCTAAAACAAACAGAAATGAAAAATCTTAATTTGATCAAATTATGATAAATATGTCTGAATATAATGTTTTTTTTTTTCGTGAAATTGAATATAATGTTTTGATTTTTATGTAATAGAGGTGGAAATATTTAAGTAGATCAAAATATAAATAGGTTAATCGGAAAGCTTTTTGTACACATCGCATTCTAATTTTGAGGAGTAATATTAATTCAAATGGATTACCAAAAAAATATATATTAATTCAAATGTATATAAGCTTCTTAGTTAACTGAACATAATATTATTATCAGAATAGCGTGGAAAAATATATAACAAATAATAAACGTTTGCCCACTTAAACATTATCATTATTTTCCATGTTGGCATTTATTGCAAAGGAAAAGATTGTCTTACGTGGTGTCACTCTTAATTTCTTTTCTCTTGTATTATAATTTAAATCACAATAAATAATTTGAATGTGTTTCCATTATTGTCGTCACATTAAAAGGTGCATCTAATGCTGCAGTATGAATGGGACAAAGTTTATTGTTTTCCTTTTATTAAAAAAAATTAAAAAACTAACGGGATCATGAAAGGTGCTAGATTATAAAACGCATGTAGCCAAAAGAATCTTTTAATTTTGAAAGCTAGAGAGCTTATTAAACACATCGATGTTTTTGCAAAAATCTTGCATGTTTTGTTTTCTTGTGGTGTGATTTGCGAGTTTACGCACCCATTGTTTTGTTTTGGGGAGGCAGGCTGATTAGTCTGTTCAACCCAGGGATTTGTGTTAATAAGCCACGACAGTGTAACTCTCTAAAACATTTTTTTATTTCAGGCCTTATGTGAATGATTTTTTCATTTTTTATCACCCTGAAAGTTGTAATGATCTACTCTCTTTTTTTTTTAAACCAAAAAAAAAAAAATTATAGCAATGGTTTTTATATAAGGGAAAAATGTTTATCCTTTTAAATGACATAACTTATATCATTTCACTCTCACAAAGAGGGACTCACATCTTTATTTATTTTTTTGTCAATTCTCTCTTCTCCTTTATCTATCTCTTTATCTCTATTAAAATGACATAATTTTACATCTTTTAGAATGACACACACTTTACCTGTATATAATCAGTTATAGGAGGCACATTTAATATTCTTTACTTACATGTTTGACCCGAAAGTGGAGAAAAAAAGTATGCATGGGCATGGATAATAATGTTGATGCAGCTCAGTGAATAGTATTCGTTTATGAGTGGATTTTTTATTTTTATTTTTTGAGATGAGGGGTGGTGTGGGGTAACTTAGGGTGGTGTCAATACAAAGCAAAGCATAATTGAACAAATTATTACACCCTATTATGCTTGATCAAAAGGAAACTCATAGCAAAGAATCTGAGAATGCCTCTTCATAAGGTCAATATTGACTGGCCAAGACAATCATAATAGTGGTTATATTATATATAAGAGTTTATCATCTATCATTTAACATGATTACAAAAAATTTTCTACACACACAACATTTTGTGGGGCCCGCAACAAAAAAATAAAAAACTCCGGCACGCACAACAAATCTCTATAACATAACACAATCACTTTTCCTACAACATAACTGTTATAAAACCTTATATATAATGCAATATTCAAATGCCATTTTTTACGCTATCTTCTCCCCGCAAGTAAAGTTTGTCTAATGCTATGGTCTCCATCCAAAAGCCGTCATTCATGCCAAAGAATAAAATTGAAATAATTAATAGGGTACTGATTCAATTTATTTATTTTTTTAAAACAGTTTTTGAATATAAATTAAAAAAAAAGATAATAATAAAACTTGTTTGAATATAGTTGAATTTAAAATTATAAAGAAATTACATTTATTTATAAAAAAATATCATTAGTTAACTTTCATAATTACAAAATTACGATCATAAAAATAATTAAATCAAAAATATAATTTTTGGAAACATCCCTAAATTATTCTCTAATTTAAATCTTAAAAAATAAAAAAAAATTATTGTTTTAAGAGTACTTTACAAAACAACTATTTTTTAACAATTTTTTTCCTAATAACAAAAAACTATTTTTAAAAATAGATCTTAAATAGGCCCAAAAATTCTCAAATCATGATGTTGGGGGTTCTTTTCTTATAGTTTGACGCTATATTTCAATATTATATGTGTATATATAATTTAGGGAATGATTCGTTACAAATTTTTTTAAAAATTTCACTAAGTATGACCGGTGATACACTATTGATTGAATTATGACGTCATAATTAATGTAGTTTGTAAGAGTTTGTAAATATAACATTGCCCATATAATTTTGCTTATAATCATGCGAGTATCTCCATCGTATTCTAAATTTTTTATTTTGTTAAACTTCAGATACAATCGCACTTGAATTTATATGAAAATTGCACATTTAGAGATATATATATATATATATATATATATATATATATATATATATATATATATAAGATTATTATTATAACTATTAATGTAGGAAGAGTAAGAAACTAGATGATATAAGGAGCATAGACACAATGATGAACATTTAAAATGAAAACATGAAAGTCAAAAAGGTAAAGAGCTAGGCAGCGGGTGCATGCCTCTACACTTTCTTTTTGTTTTTTACTTTTAACTTCATTTGATTTCTCTCTTTCAAGGGAGATTGCTGAGTAAGAGTTTTATGAGTCCACAGTGAGCAAAGTATTTGATCTCATAATTGTGCGGTTGGACCAACTTTTCTCCATTTCAAGTCTTTGACTTGTTAAATGGGTTAGAATTATATCAAAAAAAAAAAAAAAGGGTTAGAATTATTGCACAAATATTTCAAGGACATGTTAAATGTGGTAGTTAACAAATTATGGGGCCAAACTTGGGTTCGGCGAATTCACTTCTGAGACCATGATCTGGTACCCATTCCCATACTTTACTTCCTTTTTTATGGTAAGGGGAGAATAAATTTTTGGTACTATTGATGTACCAAGATTCAGTACATCTTATCAATGAGAGCAATACACATCATAGGAGAAAGAAAAAATTTGACAAAAGTAAAATAAAATTAGCTGACATATAATATTTTTGTTGGTGAGATGCACTGAATCTTTGGTACAGTAGTAATACCAAAAATTTATTCATAAGGGGAGGCATCTTTGGTTTCAGTGTCATCTTGATGGATCCAAAGGAAAAGACATCATAACAAGAAAGATAATTTTGTCCCCAACAACTTAGATTAAAGTTGCCTAAAGCATTGGATGGCATAACAATGATTGTGGACCTTCTATGTGCATGTTCCTCTTCTTTAATCAAATGGCTCCACTTAGAAGCTTGTGAAAGCAAAGAGGCCTTGGAGCCCCACACCAACCGTAACATAATGAATCATAATGTCTTATAATATTATATGACGCGATTATTGTCTGTATATATGGGTTTTGTTCATTCTTTCCAATTATCGATCTCTTACAAGTTATTTAGGTCAATAATGTATGGCATATTTTGGGATAAGCAAACAAATCAATGGTTGGCTTCTATAGTGGTTGGCTCGAAACGGTTGATTGTACTACTGGCATTGTATGGTTTTCAATTTTTCGTAAGCAAATTGAGACACAGAGATTAAGGACTAAAGAATTGTGTGACATTATTATATGGAATATTTTTCCGTAGAAATGGTTAAAAAAACTTAAAGAGGGTAAAAAGCTTAAAGCAATTTGCCTAATTAATGTGATGTAGGTCCAAACAATTATGACTTTTGAATGGGACAATGAATTTTCAACGAGTGGTTATACGATCTTAATTCGGAAAATAAGGTATAATTACACTTTGGTATTTACGTACGACACCAAATCACCATCAGAAAGTAGAAGCCTTAAAACTTTAAAACTTTAAAGTTCAATTCAACCTTGTGTTAGTTTGGAACAATGATGATTGTGCCACTGTTTCCACACAAAATTACTTAAATGTCACGTTTTTTAACTAATTTTTCAAACTGTCACGCAGGCAAGATCGCTTGCAGCAGTAGTGAACTATGCATGATGATGTGTCAGGAAACTGGTGGTGTCAGAGTTCGCTTCTGATACAGGCGACCTTTGTTTTTAAATAAGTTTGCCTACCATGTAGGCGACCTTTATTTTTTGTTTTGTTTTTTTAAATTTGCTACTTGTTATCCACTAAAATGTGACACGTCAGCAAACCGAGTTCGCCTGTGTCAGAAGCGAACTTGCCCCGTGGCAGATTGGGAAATAACATTGTTCGCGTTGCATTTAGGTAAAAAAGTTGGTGAACTGTGGCATTTTGGTCAGTTACACTGTTAGTTTCTGGGAATGAATCATCTCACGTGTAAAAGTGATCATATTATTTGATCATAATCATTAATTTAAAATTTATACACTTTCTCTCTCTTATGTCATCATCAATGAACGATTCTGATCAAATAACATGACCACATGATCACTTCTTCACATGAAGGAATCCATTCCCAATAGTTTCTACTTGATAAGATTAGTTTTGCATTAAAAAAAAAGGAGATGAAAAAATAAATAAATAAATAATAAAACTTTTGAGTGGCCTGAATATCTCTGTCACATCTTGGATTGGCAGGATTAGGACGAAAACCACAAAGAGCTCGGTTAAAACATCTTAATCACTTCCATAAAGCACATTAATTAAAGAAGCCTAGAAGTATAGGGTTGCCTAAAACACTTTGAAATCTAGTTTAGTTGTTTGCACAATTAGGCAAAAACATACGATTTAATTGCAACTTGATTTTTGAAACGTATTTACGTTAAGCTGCCCTTCCTTATTCTTCCTCGTATAGTGACAGTGTTAGGTTTGAATCCACTTTTTTTGTAGGTACCAATTAGTATCCGAAACGACAAAATTTACAAGAGCAGTGTTTGATTTCCTACGCTAAGCTCCCCCCATCCTTTTTTTACTTTGGACAAAAAGCAATGTATTTGATTAGATATTAGATAGATGAGACCAATGGTATCACATCAAGATAGGGCGCGTTTAAATGTGATACAAACTCAAAATTTTCGGCTCCTAAACTGGATGAAATGGCTGTTAAGGTTCATCCTAATCTACAACCTAGGTAGTACCGACACTTAAACGAGATACGTGACACGATACGACACAACACTCTGACACGTTATTTTTAAAAATTGTTTGACTCCGACACGTTAGGACATGTTTTAATATTAAATAATATTTTTAATTTATGTAGTGTATATTATATTTAATATTCAATAATTTAACAAAAAAATAAAAATAAACACCAATTTTGCAAAGATCAACATATTTCTCTCGGTAATCGTAATCATAATTTTTTAGTTGGAACTATTCTCTCTTTTGAATTTCTATAATGAGTGAGTTTGGGAAGTGTGGAGTAATAAGTTGGAATGAAAAATTTTTGAAGTGTCGGTGCTTCGTAGTCTACAACAATGCTAGTTGCCTAGTAAAAGGTCAAATCAAATAACAAGCCTAAAACTGAAAGGTCATATTGACAAACTTTTTTTTACATACTTATAAATTATGTTATGTCTGATCGGTAAGACTTCATTCAAGAGTGTCTTACCGATAAGACATAGTGTAATTTGTAAGAGTTTGTAATTATAACCTTCTTCGAATTCATTCATCTATTATAACTGAATAAATATACACCAAACCCCTAAGAACAAATATTAAAAATTACTTAGATGATTGAGAGAGGCAAATGCATATACAGATCCACACAAGCAGACCCAAATCCCAAAGTTACGGGCTTATGATTTTTAATTTCCAGCCCTTTGAGCTCCCACACAAACAGCCACTTCCTTTTTAATCACTTCTTAAATATGATAGGGCATGGACTTCTACGAACGCCATCCCAATAAATTTAAAGGGTTTTATAAGAGTTATGTTGTAGAAAAAGTGATTCTGTTATATTATAGGGATTCGTTTTGCATGCCGAAGTTTTTTTTTTTGTTGCGGGTCCCACAAAATGTTATGAGTGTAGGAAAATTTTTGTGGTCATGTGAAATGATAGATGATAAACCCTAAATTAAATTATAAACTGTGAAAATAGTAAATTAGGAGCACAACTTGTTCCACTTTTTTTTATGTTAAGAGCCAGTTTCTTAGAAACAACGCACTCTTATGGCTCTTGTTCAGCAAATAAACGCCAACAATGGCCATATGATCGGTTTGCAGAGAATATAGCCGGCCACCACAAAGGTCACGAGTCCATGACCTTGAAAAACAAATGCTCAAGTAATAATTATTGATTAGATACAGCGTAAGATAAGTTCCCAAAATGTGTAAAATTGTAAAAATTTTAATTAAAAAATAACAAAACATAATTGCATGTCAAATTAAGAATTTCTCTTGCTAAGAGAAAAATGTCCTTCAAGACATCAATCATCCACCATGCTAATGTGCTATCAAGAGCAAGGTAAGTTAATCACCCATGAAACAAAAGGACAACAACGGTGGTGCAAAGAAGCATTTATATCTTTGTATTTGTCTCAATATTTTCAGTGATGGGTTTTTTTAGGGAAAAATGTTTCTACAGTTAATACAGATATATTATATGTATTTATTCTCAAAACGACATCATTTTGGTATTGAAATCTTAAAGAATTATAAATATAAAAATTATTATAACCCTGAAATAAATTAAAATTACAAAAACACCAAGATTTCTGCTCTAAAATGATGTCGTATTGGGCTTACTCGGATAATTTATCCGTAGTAATTGCAGAAACAACGAATTTAAAAAAAAAAGGTTCTTCCGTTTTAAAATCAGAACATACAACAAGCTTCAGAGAAAACTTCAAAGAAGTACATACCTAAATGCATGTTTAGTAATCAATTATTTTGAAGAAATAATTACTCTTTCTAAAATATCCCTTTATTAAGAAAAACTTTTGATTGACATATTTTTTGCCACAAATTAAATTAATATAAACATACAAGCAAGACACAAATTAAATGTGGTTAGGTGGACACTCACACGCACAATCAACGGAGAGAAATTGGAAAGAGAGGGCCAGCCCGTGATGTAAAAGATTAACCAAATATTTTATTAAAGTCAGTGTATGGATGTAGCCCACTAGATTTAGATTTATAAAAGACGCTGGGCCACGAAACAAGAAGTTTTTTTTGTTGTTGTTGGTAAATACGAAACAAGAAGATTAACTGAAATGTGTTCTAATTTAATTAAGGAATTAATGTTTCTTTTTTTTTTTTTATAATGAATTAATGTTTCTTTATATTATATGAAATAATTCTTATTTCCTACACACACATAACCCATATAAGGCCATACGAAGAGAAGAAAAAGAAAAAATAAAATATTAACTCCACACATTTTTAAGTATATGTAAGAAATAAAATTATCTCCTACAATATAAGAAACATTAATCCCTTTAATTAATAGTCTCAAATTCAACCGTATTAAAAAGTCTACATATGCACATGTATTAGAAATTTAGGGTCCATCAGATGTCATGTTGTAGAATGTAAAATTTCCGTCGAACAATTTTCACTTCAAACCAAATTAATTTTTATAACTTTATTTTTTAAATTTTTAAATTTTTTTCTTTTCAAAAGAAGTATATAGTTAAACCATTCGGTTCGGTTTTTCAAATTATTTTTTTTAATAGTCTCAAATTCAACCGTATTAAAAATTCTATATATGCACATGTATTAGAAATTTAGGGTCCATCAGATGTGATGTTGTAGAATGTAAAATTTGTCGTGTCACTTCCTTATAACTATGTATTCCCAAAATATATAATTACAAAGGGATGATAAGACAATACTTATATCCTACAATATTATACTTACATTTAATAGGAGGAGATTTACCATTGGCCAACTCGATTGAATTAATTGATTAACAGATAGAAAGAAAGAAAAAAAAAAAAGCCAGCCTAGAGAACTCGGGTACCAACCGTCTTACACAAAATGAACAAAAGCAGGAAAAACAAAGGAGTCACTTAACATGCCAATAAACATATAAATAGACTACTTTTAAACCTCGATTCCATAGAAGTTGTCATCAGTTCATCACTGAGTAATTGTTATCCAGTACACCTTAAAACACAAATATAATGCATAAAAACTGCTAACCCCATAATTATGCAATTCGTTTATCACCATTTAATTTGGATGTGGGGTCATTCAGATATCTCCAGCACAAAAAACACTAATCATTTTATGAGAAGTGTTATTCTTACAACCTAAAAATTTGACAACCTCTTATCAATCCAACAATTATAATTTATTAAAAATTAATAATTAATTAATAAATATAACCGAATAAATCATGATCATTGAATTGACAAAAATTAACGATGAAAAAATAAATTATAAAAGATTGTAAGCGAAAAGAAGTTGTAAGAATAACGCTAGTCTCATTTTATTAGTAATGATCGTCTCATACCGTATTATTGACCTAGCAGTATCTTTTAGTGGCAGATAATTGATCGAGTACCAAGGAAGGTATCATGTATCCAGTAGCATGTGGTTTTTAATTACATTAAAAATAATGGCACAAAACAAATCCATCCATGCCACCTAAGCAAAATTCAACCAACTACAGTTACATTTTTGTGACACCAACAAAACAAGCTACACAATAACTTTTTTTAGGTCCTTGTTCTAGCAACTACTCCCAAAAAATGCAGGGTATGTCCTACAAATTATATTCATACATTCATATTGACTTGAAATGTAAGAAAAAGTTGGTATAACCAGCCACATTTCAAAGTAAAATACTAAAACCTGAATACATTCTGAAGAAAATGGAAAATGACAATACTCCAAGTAGCAGCATGAAGACAACACTATACTACATAACCAACAAAGCCGAATAATTAAAAAAGTAAATGCTTGAAAACACAACCATAGCAGCAGTTCATGATCTTCCAAAATTGTTCATTAACTTGGAGAAGAGGTGGCAGCCTCTAATGAATCATATGAAAATCATAGCATAGTTCAACACTTTGTCAAAACTAATAGCACGGGACATTGCATCATCAGTGATGTTCTCATATTTTACCTGCCTGGTTGCCTCCTTAGTCCGTACTTTTATTGATCTGAACTAAAGACTATACCCTATGAAGTACATAAAAGAAGAAAGATCAAAACAGGACATAGGTGCACTTCAACTGGCACCTGATGAGAAAAAATCAAAAGGAATCTTTTAGTGTGCCCCTGTTTATATAATATGAACATATCTATCAGCACAATCAATAATATGCAGCACGGGGCAATTTCGACGTATATGTAACACTCCACAAGATAGATAGGTTCATATCCATCATTCAAAGTTGAGACAGTAAAGCCATCATTTGAGTACCAAACAAGAATGAGCATAATTGGAATTTGGAAGCAACCATATTGCAGTCCATAGTTAATGGAATTACAATAAAATTTATCCAACACCATCAGAGATGCCATTGCATTAAGAATTTAATTTTCAAAGTAAATCCTAGTAATTTTCCACAGGGTTACTGCTTCCTGTATGTCAATCTCCAACAAGACCACTCACAATGTACACAAAATATATCGAGTAATGATTGTAATTTTCAATGGAATTACCATGTTCAGAACCAACATTCTTGCTCATGAAAGGTGTTCCAATATAGAGTATCACAGTTACGCAATTCAACTGTTTTGGTTGATGCAATGTAAATGCCCTGGAAATAGACTAATGCACCAATTCTATTTTACTACATCAGAATAGCTCTGTTCATAATCCTCACTACCCACATCTACCAGTTATCCGACCAACAGTAATTTTGAAGTACCATTTAAAGCAAGACTAATCACCTATAAAAGTACCATTTCCCTAAACAACTATCCAAATCATTTAACAAGCAAGGAGCATGAAAATAATTTTCGAAATAAAAAAGGGGCAACCTCTCCATAAAAACCGTACACAAATGCCATCTGGTTCAGAAATTCAGCGAGTAAACATTCTCAGCTCTTTGCTACTTCCTTATATTCTGTGAGAAAAATTTAGACTTGTTCTCAAAATAATCTTTATAAGGATGATCCTCTGGGACAAGACTCCGATACTTCTCAAATTGTTTCTCGGCTTCATCTTTCTTTCTCATCATAGTATACACAACACCCTGACACAAGTAAGGTCTAAAATCACTTGGTTCTTCCTTCACAAGCTCCTGATACATCTTCATTGCATCAGAATAATCCCCTTCTATCACTTTAATCTGCGCAATCAACAGCTTCAAGTCCCTCACTTCTGAATCCATATTTTCGTCTTGGCAATGCTTCGCAGCTTCTTCCACCCTCTTCAACAAATACTTAGGTGACTCGTTCAATTCTGAAGTTAACAATAGAAGGCCGTGAAAAGCTTCAACGCGAAACGAGTCTTCCTTAAGCAAATCTTCGAAACCCTTTCTAGCCAATTCATATTCACCGATGTGAGTATACAAGTGAGCCTTCAACAGTGGCCACTCTAACTCCTCCGGTTCGAGCTCAATCAAACGGTCCATAACCTGAATCGCTTCTTCCATTTTCCGAGCTCTGACCTTAACCTCCACGAGTGACCTAAGAGCTTCGGCGTCATCGGGATTGTTTCTGAGTTGCTCTTCTATTGCGCTCTCGTTTTCTTCGATCGAAAGATTTTCGGTCGCGACGGACTCCGCCGCGGGAGGCATGAGGGCGGCGGCGGCGGGCTTGAGCTGAAGGCGTATGAAGAAGAATGCGGCTGCGGCTATGGCGATGCAGGTTGGTTCGGCGAGAGGTGAGAAAAAGGGGCTTAGGGTTTGGAGAAAGTTGGTTAAAGGGTTTTGGGGTTTGTGAAAAGTATGGTGTTTGGGTAACGGTGACGGTGACGGTGACGATGAGGCTCTGATGGATGATAATTGGAAGGGTGAAGAAGAGAATGGAAGTGGTGGTCGTAGAGAGCGGAAGGAGAGGGAAGAGAAGGGTGTTGGTGTTGGCAATAAAGAATGGCGGTGAATGAGTGAAAGGTGAGAGTGATGGAATTTAGGGAGAGACTCCATGGCTAAGGTTGAAGAAGGAGGAGACATACCCAAAACCCTGCTCTAACACGATTACCAGAGGTTCTAACAAAACCCTGAGAAATGAGAATATGCTCCCGATCAGGCAACGATGTCGTTTCTTCTCGCTAATATTTTTTTAATTTTTTAATTTCTCTTATGGATTGAGATTATTTTATAAGGGAAGGATATACTTACCACTAAATAAATTTACAACCTTATTTCTGTTGATTTCCATCAATCTAACAATTATAATTTATTGAAAATTAATAAATAACTAATAAATGCGATTCAATAAATTATAACAGTTAGATTGAAGGAAATCAACGGAAATAAGATTGATAATAAATTCTTTTGGTGATAAGTATATTGGTGACAAGTATATCCTTCCCCATTTTATATGGATATAAGTTGATGTTAACTATTGATTTCGCTTAAATCTAACGGAAGGGATCCGGTTACCATCGAAATTTTTTAGAAATTCTAATTAAGAAATATATGGACAAATTCCCCACCACTTCATCCATTATATGAATCCTAAGTGTCCAAGAATGTTCCACCTCATCAAGCGCATGTCTTCCATGTGGCAGACAAAACCTTCACCTTGCTCCCTCTCTCTAACTTCGGCCAGCTCCTTTTGACCATTTTCCTCACATGCAAAGTTCAACTCACATTATTCCTTCACAAACTTCTCTCAACCGAAGAGCCTCCCTTGGCTTTCATCATCACCATTTCCAAAGTTTTCTCAACTGAGCCACCAACCCTCTCATTACTTCTTTGGTCTCTTTAGATTTCACACACAATACGTTCCTCTAGTTTCTATATGGAATGCTCAAATGTAATTTCAAGCATCTTGGCCGAAGCAAGCTAATCCATGGAGTGTCTTCAACCTCTTCTCCTAGGACCATCACATGCACGTTTAACTCATATGCAAGAGGTCTCCTCCACTTAACCGTGAAGCTACCCCAAGACTCTTGATTTCCTTTTGACCAAAGTACACTCACTTGCAAGACCATCATCAACTCCTACTCCAAGCCAAAGACATTAACAAAAAGGTGGTACCTCAAGCTTAATTTTCTTTTGTTTCCCCTATTATAGGACAAGACTTAGTTAGGAGAAGAATTCATTAAATTTTGTTAAGGGTACCAAAAAAGAGAAACAATGACTATTACTTAGGAGAAACCCTTGATTGAATAGTTGGAAGGTACCATATGAAACACCTCTTTTCAATTTTGGGTATGATTATTAAGGTTGAGAAATTATCTTGAAACAAAGTGGTTGTATATGGAATCTTGATGATGAAGGAACCCTAGGAACTAGACTTGACAAACTTGAATTTTCCCATGAAACATGGTTCTGTTTTGGACATGATTGAAGACACCTCAAATCAAGAAAAACATAAAAGGATAATGACATATTGTAGACAAAATTTGAACTAACCAATTCGGGTTCTAAACAGAACAAGGTTTTGTTCTGTCATGACTTAACAATAGGAACTAAGACATTCATGCAACTCTCGGCCTAACTATGTTTAAATTAGGAAACAATAGTATAGGTAACCAAGACTTGAAAACTTGGAGATTAACATTCGGGTACAATAAAGAAAAATGGAACCTAGTTACTCTCTTGCCTAATTAATTTTAGAAATTGATGAAGTGTCAATTTATGAAATGACATCTTGTTATTACAAATATCAAATAAATAATAGAGAAATCATACTCATTTCCAAATCTAACTCGGCTTGAGATTTGAAAATGAATGATGCTACGCTAACATAACCATATTTTTGCGCATATATAAGCATTGAGACAGCTGTGTTAACTTCAATATCCGACAACTCCATTTCGTTGAAACGATAACTGGAAGGAGCAAAATTATGATCATCAGGAGACTAATATAGTGGGAATTTTCCCTCTACGTCTTCAGCCTCCTCTGGGGAGCTAACAAACCAAGGTTGTTTTTCGACGTGGGCAGTAACTTTAAAGTACTTATCTTTAAAGTTCTAAAAGATTTGGAATAAACATGGAAAATCTTTCTAGTGGGATGAATAATATCATAATCTTCCAGCCTGCCGACATTAAGCTCGGCTATATCCTCCACACCATCTCGGATAAGGTATTTAATATTGTTAGTACATAGGTTTCCTAGAGACAATCTGAGAGTCATATGGACCCATGTACTTATTTATTGTTATGAATAAATTTTATGAATAAAAGCATTATTTATCTTGTTTTATATTGCATGTCTCAAAATTGAATACGGGTAACTGGATAAAGCCCTTGGAATGGAACGGGTGTCACATTGAGGATCCGTGATAAGGATCATGATCATGAGGGCTCAATGAAACCACACGCTCATTGCTAGAAATATTTTCCTATTGTAGAGATACCGATAATAGGCATTGCTAATTGTAACACCCCGTTAATGATTAGATGGATGAAACAATTCGTGCATTTAATGTGCACGAAATGCGAAGACGGCCTACATTGGCTACAATACGCTAGCAAAATCAAAGGTCATCACGTGTAAGGATCTCATCATTACTTGAAAATATGAAGCCCTTATCTCATATCATATTTTTTAAACAGACGAAACCTAATGAACAACACGATTCATATGGAGTCCAAACATAAGAAATTATGTAAAGACTAAGAATCGGGTTTCAAGAAAGATAATTTCTTGCATAACAAAATAATGATAAGTCTTATAAAGAGCAGTTGAACCGGGGTCTCAATAAAAAGTTGGACTTGGGGCAACTCGTCATCAGAAAGTGAAGGTAATCCAAGGTTGACCACAACTTGGATTGAATTAATATAAATTATATCTTGGCAATTTGGAGATTCAATTTGTCGAAATAGGGGACAAATACATTATCCTTTAGAATTAATATAACAAAGTTAAACACTTCCGAATCGGATTCTGGATAAGTATGGATGCAAACTCAAATACTTCTTGATTGAAAAACACGGATGGGCATAGAAACCTATAGAAATCCGGATAATTTTTAAAGTTATATGCACCCCGGCAGACCGAACCCCCAGACTGCCTGGCTAAGGGGCAACTATTATGAACTCATATGTGAAGCTCATTTATTATATGACCCAATAAGGGGCAATCCAGATAAAATATGATATAATCAAATGAGGATATCTATCAAAGATATCAATCTTAATTGGACAACATTAAACATGGGTTTGAGTTGTTGGAAGAGGCACAAAAAGTCTAGAATCCTAATACCCACAGGTAAACCCTATAAATAAGAGGTGAAGCCTATAGGTATGATTACTCTATCTATTACTATTATGTTTTCACTGGGCATACAGATCACCCTTTTGGCTAAAGTTGTTCTTTTTATTTCTTGTGCATAGTGATTTGCCATACTCAAGAGTATCTAATCCATTCATACCTTAGAGAGCACTTAGATCCAAAAGAAAATGACTAGTTCATTGAGTTAGACATCTCTGTCTTTATGACAAAATACTTCATATTTTAAAAAAAAAAGCACAAACACCGAAAGCACAAAAAAGAGCTCCCGAATTGGAAGCTCTAATGGAATAGCCGCTACCATTTCCGTGACAGAAGACTCACAACCATTGGTTGTAGTGGCTGGGTGATGGGCTAACTCGTGGAAAACCATATGTGTATCATACACTTATAATTAGGGTTGTGCATGGGTCAGGTCGGGTCAGGTTTTTGTGCCGACTCGACCCAACTTGGTTTTATAGGTAGGGTATTTTTACCTGACCCAGTTTAATTTGATCCAAGTCAGGTCTAACCCGATTTGAATTTTTTTTAACTGGTCCAGAACTGGATCAGATTTAACCTGACTTGGTTTCAAAATTTGGTCAAATTCGACCTGGCCCGCTTTTGACTTGATTTCAAAACTTATTTTTTATTTGATTTTTTCATAGTTATTGGTTTAATTTTCAAACTCATTTAATTTAATTATTTATTTGTATTAAAATATATAAAATATATAATAAATTTGATATTTGTTGAATAAATATCAATTCTAGGGGTGTTCATCAACCTATCCAAACCGATTCAAGCCGCGGTGACCGAACCGAAAAATCGATAACCGAATAAACCGAAAACCAAAATATTAAAAACCGAAAAAAACCACAAATTTTAATTGGATTGGATTGGTTTTTGGATGGGTTGATGAAAACTAATCCAATCCAAACCGATCCAATATATTAATTCCCCTCTACCTATTTGGGTCTTTCCCTAATCATAGCCTAAAAATTTCTAAACCCAAGACTCATTAACCCAACAAGTAAACTCAAGAAAAAATCTAATCACATCTCATCAAAAAAACTTTATCTTTGTAGAGCTTCATATCCCATTGCCAAAAAAAATAAAAAAATTGTATTATAGTTTACTAATGCTTTTGTATTTCAAAAATAATAATTTACAAAGGCAATATATAAAAAATATGTTATTTGCACAATAATCATAAAATAAATTTTAGGATTTTCAAAAAACCAAAAATCGATCTAATCCAAACCGAAAAAACTGGATTGGATCGGATCGGATCGGATTTGAAAAAAAACTCAAACCGAATGGATGATTATATGATCAAACCGAAGGAATTGAATCAGATAATTCTTGCTTCCAAAATCGATCCAATTCAGACCGCGAACACCCCTAATCAATTCTTCAAAAAAAGTGCTAATATTACTATTCCATGTTACTAATTAGTTTCATGGGTAGCTCATTCTAACTCATAATTGATATTTGCAATTAGCAATTATCATGATTTTATTGGATCACCAAAAAGCTCCAAATTGATGATAAATTAAAAAAAGAAGAAGAAGTTTGGGCCTTGGATCAAGTTCATTGAAGAAAATTGAAATTAACGCAATTTAATTAGAGCAAGTAGTGAAGATGAAGCGCATGGCGGTTCCTGCAGATTCAGCCATAGAAGAAGGTGCTCCCACACATCACTCTTCTGCTCCGTCACATGAGGTTAGTTGCATTTGCTTCAATTAATCTCCAATTGCCTACTCTAATTTTATTCTTCTTATTAGTTAAATTATTATTCAGCGATTGTTTTAAATTATTTCTGATGCAGTTTTTTGATTTACCAACGACAGTTGATCCTTTTTTCATAAAATAGGTTTGAGTCGAATTTTAAGTCAATGGGTCAACTATAAAACAATTCAAGTCTAAAACTGATCCAAATATAAAGGATCAATATTTAAACCTAGTTCAAAAAAATGGATATTTATGCATTAGATCAAGGGCAGGTGAGGTCAAGTGAACCAATTTTTTTATACATCCCTACTTATAATATATGTTGATTCAAAAGTGTAATGTGAGAACTTAATGTGTCTCACATGTGTGATACAATTAATTCAATTCAAAAATTTAAATTAATAAATAATCAATAATACGGGGTGGTGAAGTTATACCAAATAATAATACTGGTGGTGAAATTATACCAAATAATACATCAATTCGATTAAATAATTAAAATTTATAAGTAATGAAGATATTAATAATTTTTATAAAAGATATATCCCAACTCTTAAATCTTAGTGAGCGAATGAGCGATGCGGGTGTGAAGACCTGACCGACAAAATGTTGCTATGAATACATGACAACTTTGGTCGTGCCATCAAAATAAAAAATGCCACACTGATTTTATTTATTTATTTATTTTTTATGATAATCCAACTCTAATAATTATCTCTTTTGAACGAGTTGATTCTTCTTGATATTTTTACACGTTTTGACTCTTTGAGTTAATTATTAAACTAATCCAAAATATAAAATGAATTAAATATGAAGTATTTTAAATTTTTAATCCCTCCCAACATATAAAACATAAAGACCACACTGATTCTATAACGCAGTGCAACTGCGACCGCTATACGCCAATGATGGTACAAACCTAGCTACCAGATAAGCTATGGTCCATACACAACCTGCATTATTGATTACCACGTCACTAAATTCCAAAGTTATTGAAAGCCACAATTCTTCTTTATACACATCAGTTTCGTCCAAGTGACAAATGCACACAGCGAATTGTTTCATAATTTTTTTTTAGATTTCTTCACAGCTTCCCGCGATTATACAATTAAACTAAGAGTTATATTTATCTTGTTTAACATGGAATCAATCAAATTCTTATACATATATAATAAAGATGAGTTCTATTTTTATTTTTTTCTTTCCATTTATTTGTGAATCCCTCTTAAAATTTTATTTTACTAATATAAGATAACCTATCTCCAATAACATAACAAAAATATTTCTCTTAAACTAATCGTATTCGTTAGGATTATATGGATGACAAAGTTTTATAAAATTTTAATATAATTATTTATAGACTTAAATTTATAATGTTTTGAATGTAAAATAAAATTTCAAAACTTCTAAATTAATGACTAAAATATAAATTCAATATCTTAAATTGTTAATATAGAAATAATGAGATGAATTGTTATTATTATTATTTTTATGATTAATTAACTTTATTTTTAAGCTTTTTGGTGTTGTAGATAATTGAAAAGATATGTAATTACAAATTTCATGATTGTTGCAAAAAAAATAAAAATAAATAAATCTAATTCAAAAGATTTGGCACATGAGCCCCCCTCAAAAAAAAAAAGTTCAATTCTAATGCATAGACATTAATTGTCGTGTTTATAAATACTACGGCTATGACTTTCTAAAGAGCTTTTCACGAAGATTAATCTGGTATAAATACATGACTTTCTAAAGAGCTTTTCACGAAGATAATCTGGGATTTGGTCGTCTTTGTTTTTGTTATGAATAGCTAATTTTTGTGTGTGTATTCATAGCAACATTTTAGTTAAAATGAGTTGTTTTTTATTTAATATTTAAATTAAAAAATCTCATTGATTTGTATGAATCTAAAAATAGACATATAAATCGTGCAATCCTTATAATTCTTATTTTTAATACTTAAATCCTTTTGAAAAAACATTAAAGAATTACGATTCTGTTAAAGGAGTAAATGATAGAATACCAAGAAATTGAATTTCAAGAAGGAATTGAGTTTTCCTAAATTATATTAATTGATTGATAATATAAAAATGAAGATTAATTATAATTTTATATCTTATAAAAAAAAGATAAAAAATTAAATTCCTAATACGTTTTTCTTTTTTCTTGATCATAATTTTTAATTGTGTATCGACAATATGATTTAGAAGTTAGATACGTGTAAATTGTTTCCTACTTTAGCAAATTGGTAAATGTGCCGAACAACGGTGCAAATAAGCTGAGCCGATTCAAATCTATAAAAAAATATTTTGAGTTTGAGTTAGCTCATTAACATGATATAAGTTAAATTTTAGGTTTGACTTGACTTGTCTATAAAAAATTAAATGTTTAATTTAACGTATTTTTATAAAATTCACATATATCCAAATATTGAAATTATAACACAATCATTTTTCCTACAACATAACTCTTATAAAACCCCTTTTAAAAATACAAAGACTAATCTTATTATTTATTATAATAATATATCTGTGTAAAAAAGTATGGTTAATAATTCAAGCCTCATTAAATATATTATTTATTGACTTGTTTGCTAAATAAGATTTTTTTTAGTTAAAGTGAGTGTTTTTTATTTATTTTAAACCAAAAAAAAGTTTAAAACAAGCTAAGCCTTGTGTTCCCGGTGCATATCTTTCCTATTACATAAAACCAGAATTTGACAAAAATGATACAATTTTGTATCTTTTAAATTTTAAAGATTGATATATTTTAACTTATTATTTTAAAAATAATTTTTTTTATCATATTCTACAACCTTATACATTCAAATTATAATTTGAATCTTTATAATAAATTACTATCTAATTTAATTATGGGTTTTATTAAACAAACCAAGTCAAATCAAGTTTAAAACAAACTAAGCCTTGTGTTCCTAGCAAGTTACTCGGCCTATTACATCCAGATAATACTCTAATACATCGTTTATTCTAAATTTTAAAGATTGATATATTTTAACTTAATTTTTTTTATCATATTCTACAACCTTATACATTCAAATTATTATTTGAATCTTTATAATAATTTTTCCCATTAATTATTCGGATATCGTACTCATCATAAGGTTTTTTTTGTTACTCATTCATTGATTATTCAATTAATCAAATTTGAGTTCCGTACGACTAGATACGTTACTCGTCACAAGTTACCCATTCACCATTTGACACATGTATTGTACGTCACACGGTCCCAGTCACTGTCGAGTGCTGACTTAAAATTCTACATTCTACACGACTCTTTGCTATTTTTTGAAGGACCCTACTGAAATCGAAACCCTTTATAAGTTGCCAAAAAGTTATGATCAACTCTATATTGTCTCAAATTGCATTGTTTTATAAAATAAGGAAATTTTTTTTTTTACTACACACCACTTTTCTAACATTATTTTTCAGTAATCAAATATTAATTTATTGAATAATAAACAATCGACATTAGTAATTATAAATTTACATATCATTAATATCAATTACTTGATAAATATAATATAAAAATTATTAATATAGCTACATCTAATATGAAAAATATGAAAAATATATAGTTTTTGCCCGCTACAGTTTCAGTTGACCTTGGATTGTGGATGTTATTACAAAACAACCTGGTGTGGTAACCTTTTATTCGACGATGTTTGCGTCTAAAACCTAAACTCGTTCGCTGGTAGAATCTGAAACGGTCTTTTGTATCGTTTGCCTTGTCCCTGTCTCAGAAACTCTCTCTGCTTTCCTTGTGGAATAGGCCTCGAAGAATTCCTTGTTTTCTTTCTCTAACTCCTTCCACACTATTCCAAGGTCCACACACACATGCATGCAACACATGTTATTCACATAATCATGTAAGTTTTTTGGATTTCAAGAAAAATAAAATTATATGATAAAGAAATGATAATATGTATGTGTATGTACATTCCAATTCCAAAGTTTGGAAATGTGTGATTGGCATGTGTCGCTGATCAAAAGGTTGTGTACTAGCTACAATATATTTAATGGAATAATTTAATCGAGAGTTTTTAATTGAATTTAATTTTTTTTATGTACCAACCGGATCCAAAACCCTAACATGTCTGATTAATTCAATTTTGAATTTGAGTTTTTTAATTATCCCAAAAGTTATTATTCTCAGAAAAGAGATTAATAAATTTAATGTTTATATAGAAAATAGAGTAGGGTTATATTGAATTTTTTTTTTTTTTACAAACTTACAAACTACACTATGTTTGACCGGTAAGAATATCTTATCGGTCAGACATAATAAAGTTTATAAATAAAAAATTTATAAATATAATATTCGCCTCCAAAATAATAAGAGAGAAAAAAGATTAAATGACTGACCAGTGGCTGTAATAACCGGTTTGATATTTGCATGTTTGGAAAGAGCTTCCATGCACTCCTCTTTACTCATGTTGAATAAGATACACTCCTCTATCAAACGGTGCACCTATGCATTTATATATAACAACAACAAAAGCTACACCTTTAATATATTTACCATTGATTATCACTAAAGGGACATATATATTAAGTATAAATATATATTACACAAAAATGAGATCGAGGGTATAAAAAATAAAGCAAATTAAAACACACCAGGTGGATATAAGCAGCGGAGGAGGAATCTTCCATGATCTTGAATATTCTATATGTTGAGTGAAACAATCAGAAGATGGTGTTGCTTTCCTTCTCTCCGATCTGATGAGTTAGTGTATGCCTCAAACTCAAAGATATTAGAAAAGGGTGAAGATAGATATGCTTGATTTGGAAGCAAAAAGGGGGGCTAGAATTGAAGAGAGAAAAGACCAGAAAAGATGACGAGAAAGGGAAGGGACAGACATACGTAATTGTAAGAAAAACCCCACACGAAGAAAGATAATGAAATAATGGTTGCATTTATAGGATAGTAGCCCCTTCGACATATGGCTAGATTGCTAGTAAAAAACAAATTGTTCTCTTTCTGTTATCGTGTAAAAAATAAATAAATTAAAAAAAAGGAAATGTTACTAACATGAGAATAGTTCTTTCATGCTATAGAGATAATTCAAGTGGGGTCTATCATTAAAAAAAAGAGAATGCGATTTTGGAAGTGACAGAATATGAAATAACTATTCCATATAAAATGAGAGTAGTATTTCTTGTTAAAAAAACTTAAGAGGAGAAGCTAGTCAAAACAATGATCTTATAATATACAATTTTTTTTTAGTTTTATTTGTAAAGCTATTTAAGGAATGTGCTTACCAAAAAAAAAAAAAAAAGGAGCTAGTTAAGAAATGTTAACCTTTTAATTACTTAAAAAATGTCTAATTAATACTTTCTTTTTTTTAAAAAAAAAAAAATAGTACAAAAATTATATAAGTATTATTAGGGTTTTATAAGAGTTATGTTGTAGTAAAAATAATTATGTAATGTTATAGAGATTCATTTTGCGTGCCGTAATTTTCTTTTTTTCTTTAAAAAATATGGGCTCCACAAAATATTGTGTGGGTAGGAAAGTTTATTGTGTCATGTTAAATGAAAAATATAAACCCAATAATATTATTGAATTAAAGAAGCTCACAAGTCACAAAAATTAGATAAAAGAGGCACACGAGCAGACGAATGGGTTGTGCGGCAGTTGTGGTGGGGTCCATAATGAGCAAAACTGGGATTGATGACCACAGAGCTTCACTGTGAACAAAATTATGTCTACTTAATAAGTGGTTAAGGATTCAAAGTCCACGTGACGAGTGGGGACCCGAACTTTCTATTCATCGAAAGTGACACTAATTAAGTAAAAAAAAAAAACAAAATGGCACCAATCGAGAGTAATTTCTATTACTTTTACATCAAACGGTATATCCATGTTTATATACTATTAAACTATGGGTTTTATGTTTATTATGTTGTAAGAAAAGTGATTGTGTAATGTTATAGAGATTTGTTTTGCGTGCCATATTTTTTTTTTTTGTTTTAAAATGTGTGGACCCCACAAAATGTTGTAAGTGTAAGAAAGTTTGTTGTGTTATGTTAAAGGATAAAATAAAAATCCTTAAACTATATTATATCCAGGTTTGATTTTTCTCATGTTGCGTGAGACAATTTGTCTCATGCAACACACAAAAAGTGGGTGGGACCCATTAAGAAGGAGAGAGAAAAAAGAGAAAAGTGGGTCTCATCCACTTTTGTGTGTGTTGTATGAGATAAATTATCTAATGTAACATGAGAAACACATTTCCCTTATATCCATTATCGGAAAAAGTGTAAATTATTTTCAAAGATATAAAGTTGAGTCATTTTAAGTGAAAGAAATAGATAAATTATGAGAGAGAATGAGTGAGAAAAGTTCTAAAGATGTGAATTTCACTTCTTTATGAGAGTGAAATGATATAAGGTGTGTCATTTAAAATAGCACATATTTCTCCTTATCCACTAAAATATTAAAAATATAGTTTAATCGAGAGATATTGACACAAAACACATTTAACCTAACAAGGATTCTTAGAAACACTTAAAACACTTAAAATTTTCTCAAATGCCCATAAATTAACATATTACCATTTTTTTTTCTTTCTCTTAGTTAGTTTTTAATTTTTTTATGTTTATGCAAAGAACCTTGGGATACATCACCCCAAAAGCTAGCTCAAAGGGTGAGAGTGTCCAAGGCCTTATAAACTCCACATTAGTTGCACATACAACCAATGAGGGACTATATATTTCAACACGCCCCCTCACACGAGAGCCCATTGGGCTTGAAGAGTGGATGATGCAACAGGCCTAACCTTCCTGTGCTAAGAGAGTCCACAAGAGAAAGTGGGGGACGACAAGACTCTGATACCATGTAAAGAACCTTGGGATACACCACCCCAAAAGTTAGCTGAAAGGGTGGGAGTGCCCAAGGCCTTATAAACTCCACATTAGTTGCACATACAACTAATGATGGACTATATATTTCAACAGTTTATTCTCTATCATTATGAGAGTTAATTAAAGACAAAAAAATAAAAAATAAGTTTTAGTATTATTTGTATGAGATTTAGTTTTATGTTTTTACTGTTATATATGACATGAAAAGAAAATACGAGAATATCCAAATCTCCCTTAATACTTATTATTTTATTGGCCAATTGTTCTTCCTTGAAATCTATGAGGTGCGTGCAACGTAGGGCACTCTTCGCAAGTAATTTTTTCAAATTTAAAACTGCTATAGGATAATTCTCCTACAATCTACAACTCATCGTGCACTATAAGCTATTGTTACATTATATATGTATGATTCATTATTATTTTAAGTAAATTATCTTTGATCATAATGATTTTTATAAGAAAAAATAAATGAAATAATTATATATAATGTTATACAAAATGATGTTAAAATCATTGAGATGAGATAATTTGTGTTAAATGAATCACTTCGAGTTGCATGAAATACACACCAAAAATTGAAACATGCGATAACACACTTTTAAAGCGTACCATGTGAAAATATATGAATGTTACAAGGAAAAATCTTTGCCCAATGATTGATATTGTGTCCTTAAGATAATATTGCTCTATCTATGGTGCCTAAAATTCGTGAACAATTATCTCTCAGGATAGAACGAATTACCTCTATTCTGGTGGTGACACTTTCATTTTGAATAGTCTCATCGTATTGGGTTTGTGCTCTTTTACTAAAGCTCAAATGGACTAAGAGTATGAGAAGAGTCCAAGAAACCTAGAGCCCAATGAGCTTAGGGCTATAGGGTTTCTTGGAACCCTTATAAATACTACCACATAAGTCACCAGCCTCCAAGGTTATTGAACAAAGAGGTAAGCTCAGATCTGAAAAGGTGCCCACACGCTTCCCCTTCCCCCTCGAGAGATAGCTTGGAAGTTTATCATAACAGTAGAGATCTGTTCGTGCTGTGATGCAGTAGAGATCATTTCGTGTTGTGACGTAAAAGACTCTAGTTTGTGAGCATCATCCCAAATCTGCGCTACATGAGATAATTGTAAACAATGATGATCCATTACATCCAAACCGCAATGGTCTAAACGCTTCCGCATAATCAATTGCTCCTACACATCGTCAAACTCAACATTTCCTTACCAATCACATTAGAGTATAAGAATGTAAAATTCAAAGAATACCCCTACTTAAAATTATGATTATCTATCTATTTATAGAAAATATAGGGTCACGATTAAAAAAACACTCATTTTTTTTTGTAAGTACATGGGGCAAAAAGCCCCACGACAACAGCAACACAAAGAACAGAAAACAAAAGATCAGAAACAGCAAAAACAGCAGCTACAAACTAGAAAAAGAAAGACACAGAACAGAAGCAAAACAGAACAAAAACCAGCCTACTAGGAGTTGCCTGGACCCAACAAATCTGCAGCAAGAAGATTGACCAGCTCCCTCTGAGGTGAGGGGATAACAGTAAATCCAAAAGAATAATGTAAAGCATGCTTTGCTATCCAATCTGCACAGCAGTTGCAGGATCTAGAGATATGCTTCAAAGAAACAGACCACTTCCTAAACAAAGCTACTCGAATCTTAGTCACCAATGGTAACTTTCGAGTCTCATTACCAACCTTGGTAAGAAAGCCAATGGCTTGAAGCGAATCAGATTCAAGAACAACTTCCCTCCATCCAGAGTTCCAAGCAAAATCCAAACCATATAGAATTGCCCATAATTCAGCATACAAGGGGAACAAGATCCAATAAAAACAGAAAAACCACCAACCCACTTACCTTCCCAGTCTCTTAATAAACCACCACAAGCAGCTTTCTCAGAGGTAGCCGCACCATCAACATTTAATTTCAGAACACCTTGAGAAGGGGCTTTCCAAACCGCAGGGGATCTGACAGGATGACTGGCCAGGCCAAAAAGATGAGACTTTTTCCTACTCAAGCAACCTAACTCTTTTACTGATTCAGCCAAACTTGGGGAAGGATCTTCTGGTCTCTTAGCAGAATCATCATGAAACTCTTTATTTCTCCAATGCCATAAAAAGTTACAGGCAGTAAAAAAATAATCCCTCCAGACATCAGCCTTCGGAAACTTGTAATTCAAGTTAAGGATAATCCACTCCTGGAAACAGGTTATGCTGAAAAATTCTGAAGGTAAAGGCTGGACCCAAAAGATAGACCATACCTTTCTAGCTTTGAAGCAATCTCTAAATACATGAAGATTAGTTTCCACCAGACCAGAACAGGAAGGGCAGGTATTGGAGCTGTCACTCCATTTGCTGATATACTCCTTTTTAAGCATCCTACCATGAAGCATCCTCCATAAAAGATATTTGACTCTTTCTACTCCTTTCCAAGACCAGATCCGGTCCCAACAGCTAACACCAGAATAAGAATTTGGGCTGGTTAGATTATTATATGCAGCTTTAACAATAGATTGACCAGGTAGGTAATTTCTGCAGCACACATAGTCCTCCTCAGCTTCAAAATCCGGATGGGGGATTGCCATAATACGGTTCACAATACCATCATCAAAATGATTATTAAGATAAGGGACATTCCATCCGTCTCCTGTAGAAAAAGTGGAATGGTTAATATTGAGATTAACAATATCATCAGATGGGTTAACAACAGCTAGCTCAAGAAGGCTAGAGTTAAAACCCGCCCAATCATCCTTCCAAAAAACAATCTTCTTCCCATTTCCAATCTGCCAGGAAAGGTTGCTAAGCATATCTGGCCAGATTTTAGCAAGACTCTTCCATAAGTGAGAATCGTAAGGCTTACAAGATATCTTCTTCATGAAGTCCTTATTCCTGCCATATTTCGCCACTAAGACTTGAACCCACAGCTTATCAGGAGATTGAGTTAAATTCCAAGCACACTTCTGGAGGAAAATTTCGTTTTGTAACCTTAGATTAATAATCCCCAACCCACCATGATTCTTCCCCATTTTGAGTTGCTCCCAGCTGACAGAGTGGTGTCTCCTATGATCAGCAGTGTCCCCCCAAATGAAACTTCTTTGGAGTTTCTCTATATCATCGCAGATACCCTTAGGAAGGAGACTACTCTGCATATGGAACATGGGGATAGCTGATATGACAGAATTGGCTAAAGTAACTCTTCCTGCCAAAGATAAGCAACTTTTTTTCCAACCCTGGAGTCTGCTATTAACTCTATCCATAATCTCCCCGTAGTGCTGTTTAGTTGTTCTACCATGCTTCATTCTATAGCCAAGATATCTTCCAATATTCTTAGTAAAAGCAAAACCACTTAACTCCAAAATCTCATTAGCAAGCTCAGCAGGGACATTTTAGGAGAAAAAAATATTGGATTTCGGGTAACTAACCTTTTGACCAGACATTTCACCAAACAAAGCCAGACAGTTGATAATAGTTTGAATCTGAGAGGTATTAGCTTCCCCAAAAAGCAGTAAATCATCTGCAAAAAGAAGATGAGATATGGCTGGACCACCTTTACCTGCTTTCATTGGGCTCCACTCTTTCGAATTAATAAGATCAGCAATCATGTGCGATAATTTATCCATGCAGAGCATAAAAATATAGGGCGAAATAGGGTCCCCTTGTCTAAGGCCTCTGCTAGGAGAAATACTACCGGATTTGGCCCCATTCCAAAGAATCTCCAGATTTGTTGTAGAGATACAATGCATGATGAGATTGACCAAATAATCAGGAAGCTTGATTTCAGTGAGCACTTTATAAATGAAACTCCAGGACATGCGATCGTAAGCCTTTTCAAGATCAATTTTAATAGTGAAAAAGCCCCTATTGCCTTTCATTCTATTCATTGAATGGACCATCTCCTGAGCAATAGCAATATTATCCTGGATCTGCCTATTGGGAACGAAGCTAACTTGTTGAGGAGATATGAGCTTGCTTAAAATTGGTTTCAGCTTTCCCATAATCAAGTTGCTAATACCTTTGTAGAGCACAGAACAGAGAGCAATAGGCCTAAATTGGGAGATTCTCTCAGGTTTAGCAATCTTGGGAATGAGGACCAGGAAAGTTTTATTCAGGTCTTTCACATCAGCTGGGTTCTTCCATGAGTGTAGGGCACACTGAACCACTTGATTCTTCAGTAATTCCCATTTTTTTGGAAGAAAAGGGCAGGGAAACCATCAGGACCTGGAGCTTTAAGACCACCCATGGAAAAGAAAGTCTCCTTAATCATGAGCTCCGATATAGGGTCATTAAGAGCCTTAAGATCAGAATATGTAAGATCAGGCCAGTTAACAGTAGTTACATTCCAGGGTCTGTTAAGATTTTCTTCTGTGAACAGATCCTTGAAAAACTTTAGGATAAGCACCTTCAGATTCTCTGCATCTCTAACAGGAAACCTTTCATCATTCTTCAGCTCAAGAACCTTGTTCCTAGCTCTCCTGATGATAGTGGTAGTATGATAGAATCTAGTATTCTGATCCCCTCTTCTAACCATTTACATCTAGCTTTTTGAAACCAAAGAGCTTCCTCTTGTTCCAAAACCCTGTTTAATTCTTTCTGAATGGCTCTGTCCAG